>JAHZMV010003608.1:0-21452 GCA_027743765.1 Coecobrya sp. COE2
TTCCTGACTTGCTCTCTAAATGATAGAAATCATCCTATTTGCTAAGTAGGGTGCTTGATTTAATGATACATGTACGAGAAAATGTAAAAAGTCCAAGAGTTTGTACTAAAATATGCGACGAAAATATGCCCTGGAAACACAATTTCTTACCAAAAATTTTGAAATGAAAATTTTGACAACGTATCTGAACCAAATGTTATGTGAAATGCCACATATGAAACTTAAGACGTTTATTATTTAAAATCTACTTAAATCTCGTGACATTTTGCTTGTACGTTTATGTGGTGAATTCTTAAACTTATGCAAAGTTAACGTGAATCACCCTTCTGTATAATTTTCGAAGTTGCTTTTCAAACACTTTTGAATTTAAAATAATCTCAAGTTGATGTTTTGAGTAAAGTTTAAAATAAACATGCAAATTTACAAGTGTTGTCACAGCTTGGGATGCTGTCTTTACAGTACAGGACAGGCGAGAAAAGTAATTCTGGATTTTATTTATGTATGTACCGTTTTAACCTGAATAAGAGGGAGGTGGTGTGGCGTCTATGTTCTCATTCCTCCCATGTGTAGTAATACAGTTTTATGCTGTATATAAAAATTTTGCTATTCATTGTATGTACAAAATAAATATGGACCGTTCAGAAGATGCATTTGTTTCGTCCGTCCTTTCCAGTGGTCACAAACAAGCATGTGTTGCTGGCTAAGCATGTATTCTACGCTTAAACGGTAGTGTTTATGGCATTGCAATTTCTGTTTAAACTAAAATGAGGCCGTACTGGTTTTCGCATGACGTCGGCGTTGCATTTTGCAAAATTGATGAAGGACATGAAATGGGAACTGAATTCAGTCAATATATAAGTATATAAACATAAACTATCCGGAGCCTAGTCGTTTCGTACATACATGATATGACTGCCACGGCGTAGTTTGAACTAAATATATATAACTTTATGGAATAAATAATTAAGTATTATTTTCAATAACCGAAGTGAGTTTATCCGATTATTAACATTTAGGAATATTTTATCACATTTATACAATTTTACATATTACATATGAATATTTTTTCTTGTTTGACATAGGAAATGCGATGAATGCGACCGATCAAATTGCTTGCTTGCCTTGGTTATGATGACATCATTAAATTATGACATCAAGTAGCTTGGTCACTTATAATATTAAAATAGGATATCAATCTAACATTACCGCATTCAGTACCTAAATAGCTCGAAGCAGGCAACGATGATCCTTATATTGCTTGGGATTGTGTATTCATCACTTGATTAGGAAATTGTGTTATATAACTTTCTACTTGCACTTTATAATTACACAAATGATACCATGGATTTTTTTGCACATGCAGTTGAGCTCTTAAAATGGTATCGGATTTACAAAGAGATGCATTTTGAAGCACAAAGATTTGCATGACAGAAAGCATTTATTTTTTCCTTAGCAAAAGTTTCAAAATCTAATCTATAAATAGAAAAATTAAGTTACTTTATTTGCTACTCATCGATTACAAGCTTAAAAGTCTCCACAGGCTTTTTTCAGTCTTAGACGATGTTCATGGATTTACACATATGCCTTCATAGAGAGAACACTGTATTGTTTGCACATAATTCAGTGAGCAGCTAAGGAAGAAAATTGTACATTGCAACTACCCACAAAGATATTTAAATACTAACAACTAATTACTACTTCATTATTACACACACTATATCGCTATATTTTGACAAAACCATTATTTTACTAATGAAATTTTTAAACCTATAAATATTGAAACAAAATTCATATCAGACATTAGAGTAATTGAAACGCTTATATAATTTCTATGGGACAAACTTCCTTTCAATTGCTATTTAGACAAATTAATATTGACGATTATTAAAGACCATTTGAAAATCATGCGAAGGTTTAGTTACTGGATTTTCTCTATACATCTATTCTTTCATCTCCTTAGGTTCACTACCTACTAATGTATCTAAAAAGATTATATATACATATAACAATGTTTATCAAATTGAAAAAAAATTCTGTCATTGATAATTTAAGAATTATGGTCTAACCTAACAGAATAAACATTAAAAGAGAATAAAATATATTTTCATAAAAGCAGATATACACATATGGCTCGTATTCATGATAGCTGGAACCCTCATTAATTACGAAAATATCGCCAAAACCTTCTTAGACAATTTGTGAACATTCTGAATCTGTAAAACAATAAATCATTCATTTGATTAATCCTGAACATCTATTAACGGGCTGATATTGTGTTCTGGTACCAATTTTTTCAAAGTAAAATTCACCTGTCATTTGATGAATATAACATTTATTCAGATGAGGAATCATCAGACCTGCCCTGTTTCTGTTGTGGGGAATCCGAGTCTCCAGATTTGCCATCATTACCTCTCTTGTTTGTTGAGGATGTTGAGGAGACGCCCACCCTTATGTATTCCCTGTGAAATGAAACAATTTGTACGACTAACATTATCAGAATAATCTAATCGGATTTCTGAGGTAGTAGTATTATACCCATCCGTAGACATGGTATGATGTACAATCGGAGCTGCCCTTGTCACATTGATGTTAGCATTGGAAGTAAATGGATTGCCAAATAAGTGGCTGCTATGCAGTTGCAGCTTGATTGTAGAAGGTAAATTGTCAACAAGATATAATGATGGGGTAGATCCTCCACTTGTAACGTTTTGTTGCCGAATCTGATTATTACTGGTTGTCGCTTCTGGTTGGGAACTAGTGATGGTACTTCGTTTTGAATGGGCTGTTTGTGGAGAAGAACCAGATGAAGACGCATCTGCTCTCGTAGCAGCTAAAGTTGCAGAACCAGAAGAATTAAATGATCGATAAAAGCCCTTTGCAGGTGCTATATGTTCCATCATTTTCTTTTCAATGGGAGTTAATACAGCTTTTGCCCATTTAGTTTTTGATGTCTTCGGTGAAATATATTTGGCCATCCAACAATTCAAAAATAGTTTGTCATCCTTTATGTATTCCTTTTCAAGGATATCAACCGGAACTTGAAAGAAAGGACGGTTAATCCTGTCTAAAGCACATTGGATTTTCACGATTGGTACGCACCACCAAATCGCATCCGCCTAAAGGAAATAAAGGTAAAGATGATTAAAGACTTGAAATATATTTTTAACGAATTTTAATTTTGAGTAGTACTTTGGATGGGTTGACAGGGTCGATGCTAAAGTGGATTCGAATTGATTCTGTTTCAGAGGACGGTTCATTTAATTGAATTGGTAACATGGAAGCTAGATTGTCCTTTTTGTTGTGCAAGAAAATAACGACAAGTTTTAAATCTGCAATACTCTTCTTCTCCCAAATCACTGGTCTCCAGAAGCCGTCCATTTTCTTGAGAGTACTCCATGAAGCGACTTCCACTGTTACCGAATTGGTTTTTGAAATCCGAGGTATTTCATGAACCTTTGCAAAATGATCCAAGGTCCTGGGAACAGTTTTGGAACTTGCTTGAAAATCACACGGGTATCCAAAATGCTCACAAAGCTTGATCAAAAATCCACTGAAATTAATACAATCAAACCTATGCTAAAACATCAGATTGAAAAAATTGAGACCATAATAAAAAGCTTTTCTTAATTAAATTTGCACAGATACCCAAAGTGACATTTTTCCACGTGATTGTAATATTCCTTCCTAGTAAGTTGGTCGTTGCATCCTTGCGGCTTAAATTTGCAGTCAAACTTCATCAAATCTAGTAAATTTTCAAGCGCCCTGGAACGAATTTTTGGGTCCTCAAAAACTACCCTACACTGAGGACAAATTTTAAGATTTTTGCTACACTCATCACAAACTGTGTGGCCGTTTTTGCACTGAAAAATTTCCTTTTGTGGGATACCCAAACAAACTGGGCATTTCATTTCTTCTGGAAATTTTCCATTCATTTTGTAGCCTATGGAGATTTTGTCCTACCTATTAATTGTTTTTCTCAATGTAACTTTTCAAACACCTTTAAGGTTAGAAAACTCATGTGGGTGCTTTGTGACGACTTTATTCTAAATTCGCAAAGTTGCAACTCTTGTCTGAGGTTCGGTTGGGATGCTGTCCAGATAATATGGTACATAAGGAAAGTGATTCAATTCTTTATTTGATGAGTGTGTATTATATACAGCTTGAAGTGACCAGAGGGTAGTCCTGCGCCCAGTTGTGATATGTGTGGCAATACAGCTATAGCACAACTGAAGAAAGCGTCTCCTAACTTTTGCTGGGTTGAGAATGTATATTTAATACATTAAGATAAATTCACGACTACGTGCGTTATGGTGTGTGAAGCATTTGCATCGAATGGACTCTGTATATATTTAAGTGGCGAATCTATGCTCTGTTTGGAATCAAAATGCTAGTTGTCCAGTTTATGCATAAGATAAATGTGGGCCGTTCAGATGAAGCATGAATTACTTGACTCACATCCAGCCATTGCAAACAAATACATACACATATTACATAAATTGCTGGCTTTCTTTGTACATATATGCATTGTATACTTGAATGGTTAGTGCTGCTTGGAATTGCAATTTCTGTAGGAGCTTAAATGAGGCCTCTCTGGTTTTTGCATTTTTATGTGTTGCACTTTACAAAATCGGAAAAGGACATAAGATTTGGATTAAAATCCACCATGTAAACTAATACGTATCTAAAGTGTATTGACTGTAGAGCTTTCCATTTTCAACCTACAAGACATTAAAGCCTATTACTAAACCAAAACAATTGCTATATTTGCATCCTCGCTACTGTTGAAAAATTCATCTCATAACTGAAAAATTAAGTCAGCGTGAAAAATATGGATTAGTAAACTCTAGAAAATCAAATTTTGCAGCAGTGGTTGTTGTTCAGGGCTATCGATTCAATTGATGTATGCATATGTTAAAAATATATATAAGATCACTGACAACATTAATTTGCATAATGATATGTCCATGCAGAATTGTGGTTAACGTATGATAAATGAATTAAAATACTCAATCAAGTACAAAAGATGGGTACCAATTCTATAATTCAAAATTTACTGTAAGGAACAATATTTCATTTATATGCATCTGGCGTTTCTGGTAGACTTCATAAACCTGAAGCATTTGAAGTAATGCAACGAAGAACACAAGGTTGCAAATTAGTATGCCAAACAAAAACACTTGTATATCCTGTTTGGAGTAAAGAATTTTCATACTGGTATTTATTAATTATTATATGCAGTAACAATTCGGCATTTTTGGTGTCAAACAATTGATTAAGGACGATGTAAATAAATGCAAAGAAATAGAATAAATTGTTTAATAAATCACCAAAAGTACAATACCTTTGTCCGTATTAACAATCATTTTTATTATCCATATTATATTTTCATAACATTGTAGTACTTGACACCATTATAAATGAAACAAATAGTCAAATTGAGAATATAACATCTAGAAGGTCAAACAGTGTAAATTTAGAGTTGTACTGGACTGAAGACTAAAATAGTACCAATATTTTACTACACTCTGTTAACTCCTTCAAAATTATCGAGTTTGAAAATGTATTAACTTTTCTATTTTTATGGAACCTATGTATTGGCTCAAATATTGTAATAGAAACATCATTCATTATTAGGCTAAAAATTTACCCTTGTACTAACTAGTACTAAACCATTTACATTGCATAAAACATAACACAATTCATTCCCCACTAATTGATTTGAGGGGTACTACTACTTGCTACGTTGTCCATTGCAAGTGATAATATCTACAAACTACATTTTTATAGAAAATCACACCACTATGGTTATATCAAATTAGTAGTAGTTGTACAGTAAGCCGTTGCGATGCCAAAAATTGAAACAAACCAAAATAATGCATTCAGCAAAAATTATTACTCCAACAAACTACCTAGGGAACTACATTTCATACGTTTCTAAGTTTCAAATTGGCCAACGTAGCAATGAATGTCATCATGCAGCTCTAGAGTGTGTATGGAATGAAAACTTTAATGATTCAGCTATTCAATAAAAATATTATTTGTTTTTACAAATGATATACAGAACTATTATTTTACGACAATATCGGTTTTTAGACATACATACATTAGTGTCTGATATATACGAAGATGTCAGACAATATGTTAATACAAATTACTTTTATCAAAGTTCCACAAACAAATACCTCACTCTATGTAAAGTTGTAGCCAACATTCACATAGAAACAATTACAAATATATAAAAAATATAGAAAATTAAGATTAGAGTAACGACCGAAGCAAAACCAGTTCCATTGTTGATACGGATCGAAATTCATGAAATAACTGCAAGTATTTATGTACGCTCAACAGGTAGATCAAGAGGACAGGAATCTGACGCTACTTATAGTCTAACAAAAAAATTTTAGCCACGAGTTTATATTACGTAAACTCAATTCAAGTTACAAAAATTTACGTTTTAAATAATTTTTTACTTAAATTTGTGTTCGAATAGGATTGTTTTGCAAAGAATTATTTTAACGGCTTTCCCTTGACGGAGGTTTCCTTTCCTAAATCAAAAACTTTCAAAATTTGTCTTCATCACTTCAAAATTTCATCTTGGTTCCTCATATTATTTCTTATTACTAATGGCATGAACCTAACATTCGCCAATTTATTATGAACCAAGTTAGTTCCAGTTTCTATCACACGTTTGACAGCAATATTAAAAATATCTGTAACTGCAAACAAAATGCTAGTTTTCCATTTACCAGGTGAGTTTCAATTGTGATTCATAATAAATGATAATTTATATTCCCGATTACTCCAGATATTTCGATGCAAGAACTAGTAGGTTTAGCAATACGCTACTGCATTTCTACCATCTGTACCATGGCAACCTGTCTACAATCGTGACGGATTCGCATCAAGTGCCTAAGATGAGGCAATAATAATCTACTCAAAAATACAGGATTTAATAATACTAGTGGTAGTAATACTACTTGTTGACAAAAATGAGCACAAATTGATTAAACTTGTTCTAAAATTGACGAGTCAAAATTTTTAACGTGCAAAACATTAAATTTATTTTTTAATGTGTTCATTGAACTTGAAAGAAATCAATAATTTGTATGAAATAGTTGTAACTGCTTCATTTATAAAGATAATACTTTTTATTTTAAGATGCTAACTACTTCAGTGCGATGCTTTCTAATTGGCGCTCAAAAGAAGTGATAGGGATATGTTCATATCTCTTAACTGATATTCATTGAAAAGATTACTGGCCAGCTCCAGTGGATTAGCCAATCATCGCAATATTCTGTATGCTTCTTCATACCCATGTTCATGCTGTCACTGCAGCTTTTCATGACAAATATTATAGAATTGATAGATAATGCGATGGAGTCGATCATCAGCGATTGGCATGAAGCTTTCTCCATAATAAATGTGACACTCCAAATTGTCTGATCGTGTTGATGTACAGACAAAGATTTAAAATAAGAAATTTTTTAAATGGAGTTCAAAACAGGAAAGTTGTTAACCGAACGCCTTTGGTATAATGATCAACTAAATAATCAATCATTATAAGACGAATGTATTATGGACTTCCCATATTATGATCCATTTACAGATGTTGTTTTGATATCGTAAATTGACAACTCGAACCTCCTGAGCGGTGATGCAAAAACGTAATTTTCAGGAAGATCCGTTTTAGAAATATTTTCCAATTTATTCCCATCATTACCTGTCACCTCCAATTTCAGATAAAGATAAATATTATCCGAGCCCAAATATCGGTTTGTAGATATTTCACATTGCAACACTACATAAAAGCAAACATATATTCCTATGAAATTTGTACTTATTGCTGCCCTTGTTTATGCAGTTCTTGTAATAATGAAAGAAAGCAAACCTCACTGATATGATCTCAAAACAAAAGATCCTTCGATAAATTTAGCTATACGATTTAAAACTTGTAAGCGAATAATATTTGAGCCTTTATTGCGTACCTTGCAACTAAAAGAATAGGGACTAGAATCCCAACTGACATCAGAAGAAAATAGGCTAAGATTCTCCAATTAGCAACAAGAGGGACAAAAGTCAGTTTAATTTTTAATTTACATTATTAGTTTCATTCAAGTTCGGTGAGGCAGAATACTTCTGTTCTAACGTTGGTAAGCAGTATGCAATTTGGTCCGACGATTTTGCAATAAATAACTTACACTCTCAAATCTGCAACTAAATATTATTATGTATGAATCAAATTAGTAAGATTGCATTTAATGCTAGTGCTGTAGATATGAATCTCTTGAAAAACTTCCCTGTAATTGGTACGAATTAAATTCATTTGGATTACGGTTTTTTCAGGAAGCATTGCTAGTGCTAATAATAAAGAAAATAGTTTAACCATTAGCCACACTTAACTACTTTATAAGTGTATGAGGAATGGCAATTTTAAGATACCTCAGTAAAGTAAACAAATTTCGAGATAGAACCTGTAAATTCATCCACTCTGAAATTTGCATGTGTTGATAACGTAATTATCAGAACCACGAAAGCATTCTTGCAGTATAATTAGCTTCCATTCTTGAAATTAACCCATTGAAATAATGGGTACAATAGAGTTTGACAGGTCAGTCAACCAGATGATATGTTCAGGCTTTTTAAATTTTTCCCAGGTGCGTACTTCTATTTTTTTCACTTATACATTGGATGAGAACATGGAAGCAACCGGAATAAATACGGTCAATTAAAGAGGTAAAAATTGTTTTTCTCCACAGAGTATCCACTTCAAGGTGGATGTACATATACCGCAATGCTCAAGAAACGCCCGATAATGCTTCGTCTTTTGTTGCTTTAGAAGTAAATTTGTTGCTAATTTGTAATTTAATTTACGAAAAGGGATATGCAGACCCGAGTTGTGGACCGAGGACTGCTGGATCATTGAAATCCACAAACTCAACATCACTTACTCTATATATTCACCATAATTTTCTACCAGTGCCTGTTAGCATTCGGTATTACCAAGCCTTTTCACAATAACATAAAATTTATTAATTTATTGTATTAAAACAGATCACTATGTGTGTGTAAAATCCTCTAGCTTACGATAAAATAATACGAAGTCATCTATTTTTCTTATTACCACTGACGAACACCTTATGATGGGCAGAGTTGTGAGAATGTTGCAATTTAGCCGTGGTTTCTCCCATTTCGTCAGATGCCCCTCTTGTGTTATTATCTATTCAAAATGTACCAAATTTCTCGGCTCTATTATTTCTACATGATTATCAACAAAAATCCATACAGTATCTTAGCATTAACTAAACGCTATTATTTGTATGACATTCAATAGGAAAATTATTCCGAATCACTTCCAATACATTCTGAAAATATGACTACTGCTGTGTACCTAATGCATATATATGTATTCTTCTCTCTCTTCTAATAATTGAAATTTTAAATAATATTAACCAGAGACCATCAGAATAGAGTCATATCAGTTCCAATGCTCTCATGAGAAAATCATAGCTCTGCAGATGACCGTTTTGGAACCATTTTAAGAATGAAAAAATCGTGTATGAAAACTAAGTGAAAATGTAGAAGGCACATCTGAAAACTAAGGGTCCATGTAGAAGACCGCTTTAAAAAGTAGTCCAGCGGTATGCATTTACATCATAGAGAGGCTTAGGATGAATTGGATAATTGATGTCACTTGATTCACTACCCTAAAATAGGAACGAGCAAGCTTCACAGCATCCAGGTCACACCTCATAACTTCTTTCCGATCCTTAAATATTTCCAAAGGACAACTGCGTTACAGGTAGTGTGGTTAAACATGACATTACATTTGTCAAAATGTGATCGCTAATAATTGAACATTTAATTCGTACTACACTATTGTTGTACTACAATTCATGAAATACAATGCACGAACTTCGTCATTTATTAGTAAGACGATTTAAATACTATATAATGGGAGAGGTGGTAGGAGCGCATTTCATGAGATGAAACAATTAATGCCCCATTTAGATTTTGAATAATTAGCAAAATTGTGATTCCTTTCCATTACTTAAGGGGAACATGAAAGAAGATTGAAGCTAACAAAGCCAGGGTATTTTTCAAACGATTTATTAATTGTCATATTATAAGCTACCAAAACATAACCGGTGATTACACAAAGAATAATACAAAGAGTTCAAAGTGCGCCGCCTCTGTTTCTACTACGTAACATTATGGTTCAACATATTTGCATAGGAGCAACCATCCTACACTGCATACACCCGATGGATTTGGGAATTCGAGACTTTTTAAAACATATTTGAACACTAAGGATCGAAATATTATTCTGAAACAGATTGTGTAAAAATAAATTCAGGCGGGTCTACTGTTGCGGATCCGCAAGCAACCAATTTGGAAAGAAACACAATTACTTCATAAGCGCAAAATATTCAATTCACTCTATCCATTAATTGCAGGGTGAAAAACTAGTAAGAAATATTCTTCAAAACCGCACTAAGTTGGTAATAAACAGTTGTATGAAATACATTTGTACTACAAACGCATAAAATAAAGAATAGTTTTACGGGGTGAATAATATTGTTTCTAATGTATTTACGGCTTGTTGTAATTTATCAATATTTTAAGCTTTCCTTGTACAAACAGTTTTCAAGGCGTTTTTGGTGTGGATCGAACAAGTGATATTGAATATTCTGTATGGATGCTGCATTGTAAAATGCAAAATGACAGAACGTTTCACCTGTTTGGTGCATTACTAGCTACAATTATTAGGCTGGTTCAGTAAACTGCATTTCAATATCAAGCTGGACAAATGAGTACTTTCAATTCAGTAGGTCGGCAATTGAATCCACCAACCACACGTTAAGCATCATTGTAACTAAATAATTTGTTTGTGATCCAGTAAATCAACATTATCACCGTATACCAGTTGACAAATGTAGGTGAAGATGAAAATAATATTCTCTATATTCTATATTGTATCTGAACTGTACACTCATGTCTAATCACAACTATTTAATTAAAATGCGTTTAAGGTTTACATTAACCCCAAACACAATTTGTATTTACAATTTTTTATATGTACCAGTATTCAATGCATAAACGCCCGTCAGTAATTGTGGAGCCGAAATTCTAACTACTTTGTCAACCAGAAATTTAAATATGCTAATCATGCTAAAAATTTAGCGTGATGACTCAGCGAGGATCAGACTATAAATGCAGATTTTAACTTATTTTAAAATCCTCGGCCATGTATTTAGTTAATAAATAAATTGGTAGTGAGTATCACGGAGCTTAAAAATATTCTCGCTGAGATCTCTGACACTGCCGTTTGTCTTCAAAAAACCTCAGGAGAATTTAAAAATGAAATGGAGAAGAATTCCACGAATGGCTCGAGCATAATGCAGCTGTAATTGTATAACATTTTCACTTCCTTATATTCGATAAAGGTATCCTACGCGGAACTTTCCACGGCCCTGAAATTTTCTGGGAACAAGTCCAAAAGCTTCCTGTATATTTTTCAAATTTTCTGATACATAGACAAAATGGCAATGTGTAGGAATAACTTGAATAATTTTGCCTTTATTTTCAAGTTAGGTAAGTACTTATATAAAGTTACATTTTATTCCTGAGTCACCAGAGTTAATTGCAAACGCATAAATTAGTGCTAGCTGTTCCAATCTGTACGTATTGTCAGTTGTGATGCGTACCAGTAAAAAGAATTTTGAATAGCTCAACCAGGAATAAAAAATGAAGGAATCCACAGGTTTCAATAATTTTGGTGTACTTAAGAAACTATTGCGGGAATTTTTGCGTTTTCGAACCGTTTTTTCTGACAGTGCTCTCATGATGTCTGAGAATTATAAATGGCCCAGAAAATACATATCTGGTACTTCAGAATGTAAGTTTTACATATTCATTCCAATGTTTGCGTTTTCTCGAATTTGCGTGCTATCACAACCACACTCTATACCCAAGAAACATGGAAAAATTGGTTTTGCAAATTGAAAAATTTGTTTGGTGTGGACGAATGGCATTAAATCATTTTTTGCAGCATTGAGCCATATTGTTGGTTCCAAAGCTATATTCCCCCAGCATTAAAATATTTATGGCCTTCAATGTGATATGATTGTGTTTTATTTAAATATAAAAATACACGTTATTTACAATGAAATACTAACTGCAAAAATCAGATCGAAATAAACACAGTCTCAATCAACTCCGACAAAGTCTTATTGGCAAGAAGTATCGACACCGTTTGCAGTCACGGTAGTCAAGCCAAGCTTATTTCGGATTGAAGGAAAGTACAACCACATATGCCACAGGGACTAGTGAAATTATGGTTGAGGATTTGATGTTTCGTTTTACAAATGAATATATCAATGATCATTTAAATACTTGTTTATTAAGTGATTTTGCAAAAATTATTTAAATAACATACTTTGCTAAATGTACTTTTAAATATTTGTCAATTCAAGAGGGAACAGGTTTGATGTAAATAATGGCTGCATTTGTGTATAATTCTCTTGAAAGTATTCATTGTGTGTGTACTAATTCAATTAATTTATCATTAATCAACTTCTCTTATGACCTTTTATAGTAAATACCAGGACTAATAATCCAAGCAACCGTTTTAGTAAATAGCTACACAATTATATTAAGCTTGGTTTTAAATACATGAACACATTAAGAATCAATTGTTTCCTTTATGAAATTGTACCAATCTTATTATTTGCACTAACTAACTCAATGGACGCAAAATATAATGCTACGTTATTAAACGCATAGTGTGGATCAAAAATAACTTTTCTTGGAGTTCACATGTTCCGAATTCAACCGATAAAGGCTTGGAACTGCTTTGTTGAAGCCGTGCGGCGACTTAACAAGGAAGATAGGCAAACATGCATTTCGCCATTTTTATAATAACAACGACATACAATTTTATACACTAAAATTGAGGCCCGATTATTGGTAAAGTCGTCATACCCATTAATAAAAATTATCAGTTTTTTCCACCTACAATTGTCATCATTTAACATATAAATAGTTGCAAAAATTAGCACATTTATTAAAATTATATTTATATATTTTAAAACTAACAATATGTTATTGCTTCTTTACTGTATAATGTATACTGTATATTATACAGTATATTGATCTTCTATACTGTATATTAAACTATATTATGTTTCCAAATCAGCATTTAACACTGTTCAAGATCAACGGTATCAAGGTTTTGAGGAAACAAGATTCCTTAATGCTAAAAGATAAATGTGTTTTACATCTATCATTGTTCATTTATGAAAATATTCATTCAAAGTTAATTACTGTCCTCAAAATTACTACATTGAAAATTGAAAACTAACAATATTCCGTGTAGATAATGGAAATAACAAATACACGCTTAATTTTAAATACCTGCAGACGAGCATATATTTAGCAATTGAAAAGCTTGTCTGCAATTTTATTTTGCCAGTTCGGAAATCTTGCTAGTAAGGAAACGTTACATCATTTTACTCGCATGCGAATCTGCCTATTGCAACGTTCGCAGTATTATTTCCCGGAATGATCTTGACCTGAAAGTGAAAATTTAGGTAAATATGAGATTCATGCAGATTCATAGATTGCGTGTAGTTTGCTCTTCAAAAATGAACAAAATGTGGAGGGTTTCATAAATATTGATTCACTTTCATCAAGGTTTCCCAGTCATTTATACAAGCTCAATGATTTGATCTAGAGCACATCAATCTCACGCTACACAGAGTCCGACAACAATTCATTCCTCATGAGCCAATGTTATATCTAGAAACCAAGAGTCAAGTCCAATTTTGCGGAGGGAAACCGGAACATAATCAAAACGTAGTTATTGCCTGAGTTTAAACCAACAAAGCAGTTGCTATTCCCTTCAAATCGACACAATCCACGTCCAGTTTTTCTGTGATAATAATTTTTAAAAATATGGATACGCCTAAATGCATTCCATATTGCATAAGTTATTTTGTGAGGGAGAAACCTCCGTAAAAATATATTTGGTTCTCAAACAAAGATATCTACCGTAATTAATTTTTGAGCAATGCAATTGTCTACTTTAAATTTGTAATATATTTTATATTAATGTAAATAATGTATACGATTTGAATAATTGCAATCCCGCCAATCCACTGTGCTAACTAATTGCTAACTGTTCAGTACAAAAATCAAATAATAATTAATTTTCCTGAAGATTCCTATATGCTGGGTTTCGAAACTCTGACACCTTCTCACAATCTCCCATTCATTAGGTCTTTCTAGAGACGTTGCTACTTTTTCACCCCATCCCAGTTGTTGTTGACGGGCACAAAAGAGTCAAGATGAATAAACACAAGAACTATTTGGCGCTATGGAGAAACATAAAGAAGCTTAAATTAGATTGAAAATAATAAACGTGAGTAGCAATAAGCATGCTTCCCATTCGCTATTTTATAAATCCTTCCACATATGGTGAATGGTAAGCTAATTCCAATCATTCTGAACTCACACCATTTTAGGCCTGTAACTCAGCCATAGGAAAATGGATCCACCTGAGAAGAAAGCTCCCATTTTCTACTCATATGACATCCAAACCATTCTATATCTGTGTAACAAATAATACCAGTTATAAAATATTTTGCAAAGCATTAAACGAAATTATATGCTACAAGTGTAGCGGCAAATGCTACATTGCCAAATGTTCCGTTTCGAGAAAATTGACAAAGCTCAAATTGTGTGAAGAACAGGCACAGAAACTATATATTTATTAGTTTAATCTCAACAGAAAATCGTCATCTCACGTCATCATGTTATTCCATGAATTTTTGACATGAACATGCCATTCACCAAATTTTTATGCACAATGTCAATTGCAGTTTTCTATAAAGAATAATTTGAAAGCCGCACTCAAAATATATTTTTACTGTAAAGGAAAATGGATAGTTTTTTCATTTTCCTCGTAAAATTTGTTCCTGTAATTCATGATCAATTTTAACTTATTTTCTGGATTATTCAAGATTTGCCGATACACCTACATGAATTGAAGAGATTAACAAAATGATGTATTAAATATTGATAACCAATGTGTGGCCATCATCAGCCCTAGTGCCTAATTGTTGCAACGGTTTAGACACAAACATCAAATGCCTCTCATATCACTGGTCATTACTTACTATGACAATTCATATGGGAATGCCGCGAGAGTTTTAAATCGGATAGATAATAAGAAATATAATGAAAAGACTTCAGATTTTCTACATAGAAATCTGAATCCATAAAAATAATTTGCGCAATTTACAATATTAATGCTACTACTAACCCGCACATTGGACGTCAAAATTTGTACTGTAATCACATTTAAGGATAAACTCAAGTTTGTTCTCAACTAACAAACAAGATATACTATAAAACAAGGAAAAAATTTTAAGTACACCTTTTAAACAAAGCCCATCCTACAGATATCGCCATAACATGAAGTACATTCATAATACCGATAATATTTATCATGAGATGGCGTCAATAAATTTAGTAAGTGGGTTATACGTCACGTAATCAGGTTGGAAGGAGTTGCATATTTCCTATCATCTCAGCAACCAATTTACAAAATCTAAAAAATTAGCCTTTTTATATATACATATCTATTATCCAACGTAATTCATTAAAAAGTCAGATTAAATCAGCTGGTTTTGGAAACCTGCTGGAATTGAGGATGAACAAATGCAATGTCCAGTAGGATTATTGTATTCTACAATATACTTGGTTACGTATATTAGAGATACTGAACTAGTAAAATATCCCATTCCAATCGATCAATCTAACAAAAAAGAACTAGATTCCTGACCACAGATAAAAGTAACGAATAGCATGGCTTATATTTCAAACCAATGCAATGTGAAAGATGGAGCGTTATTTGCATAGTATACGAAAGTAGAACTAGAAGTTTTTAAAAATAATTTCACAAGTGTAATGACTTTAATATTAATGAACGTATGAAGTTGAAAGTGATTTTGACACATGGAGCACTAATGTAGTTACATGTTCCCTTGCCAAAAATCACTGTCAAACGAAATGTTTTTTAATATATTAGGACATTTGGTATCTGTACATCATAGATTAGCCGGTTTTAAAATATATCTTGTAACCAAACACTTACATTGTACGTTACAAAACCAAGTGCATAGCCCTGGTCATGTCAAACTGAAAAAGTTGCCCTGGCAACTGTAAATGATATCTCCCAACCAATATTTTTATTCGTAACCTTGTGTGGCAATATATACTGCAATTATTAAAGTGTACTAAAGTGTAAGTGTAATATTCTTATGTTCCACACAAGTCCAATTCTGTGTTGGAGTATACTTATGAACTTCTAAAAACTTTGGTGTATTCACAGTAGTATGTATTACCATGTTAGTTCGACTTTAATGCTGGGATTTGCCAAAAGCCATGCATGGAATACCACATTAACTGAGACATTTTAAGTAATATTTTCCTTTGCCTGAGATTACATCACTCTTTCAAAGACTAAAATTTTTGATATGCTCCATTTCATAAGCCATCATCAGGTTATCAAAACATTTGGCTCTTTGTCAAAGCTGACAAAATTTTCTCTGGCTCTCTATAAAAAATCATCCACGATAATGAGATATTTGAGCCTATACACCATAGCATTGCCACGACGTTGCTGCTTCCAATTTTCTCTAATTGTATTGTTAAAACAACCAATCGGTTTTGTGACTGAATTGACTTGGTAATATTATATTACATTTCATTCATTCCGAAAATTTATGCACATCTACATGCTAAAACTTCTCGGCTTTCGACACTACATTATCGTTACAGCATGTGACTGCATTTACGTTTATGGGACAGAATAGTATACACTGATTGAGAGCACGCTTAATTGATTCTGAAGGCCGTAAATACATTTTAACACAGTCTAATTACAAGACCTGCATCTTGAGACTAAACTAAATCTCATTATTTTACAATGGGGAAATGATATTTTCAACATATAACTGTCTACCAAACACAACCCGAACTTAAACTACATTTCTGACTGAGGTTGCGTAAAAAGCTGGAAAATACAAATTTACTTCTTCATAAGTTTCAACCTAATAAAAACCATCACAACAGAGTTGTAAACAAATTCAAAAAACCGCACATTTTTTACTCAGTTTATCTTTGCCAGGCCTTGTAATAAAGGGAAATATTATTACAGTTTCATATATTTGAAACTACATTATCAAAAGCAAAGGCTATCAAAATCTGATGGATGGAAATTAAGTACATACAAAATCAATCCAATTTTAAACCTATTTCATTCTGCTGAAAACATAACATCCATGTTACTGAAATGAACCCAGCCGTTCACAACGGACTGGTGACAATTCACAAAAATAAGCTTCGTGAATAACTGACTTGATACTTATATCGACCATCTAACATACCTAAGTTGTGTCTCAACATGTGGCGAAAATGGTTAAGACGAAGATTATGATATTGTGCATTTTTCCAAAACGGGACTGGAGTAGGAGTTTCACTTAATTTTTAAATTAATTACCCCGTCAACGCTCTTACTACTTACATACATATACCTACCACAATTAGTATTAATACCAAGAAATACATATTGGAATACACCTGGCTATTTATGTTTGTTTCGAATACTTAAGAAGCTTTATTGCTCATTTCTATATTTGAATATTCATTTGTTCGTCTGGCTTGTTTATAGCCCGCACTTCAAGAAAAAATTTATGCAAAATGGGCGTTTATACACGTAGTACTAAATAGATCAATCTATGGTAGATCTAAGAAATTGCTATACTTTTTCTTATAAATCCTTATAACTTTACACTTATCTTTGACTTGCTAAATGGTGCACTGATCAAGAGTTATTGGAAAAAACTCTTACTAGCACAAATGTCAAATCAATTTTGATTTAACGGAAAGTTTCTACTCCAAATAGGTTTGAAGCGACGATTATCTAGTTTAATTAACTTAACTATGTGTACTTTTAAATAAAACGCTAGCCTTGCATCCAGTACAAATGTTGTCGGCGATTGTGGAGGGTTTCCGTCACGGTGCAAAAATTTGACTTCTTCCTTCCAACTGGAATGAGAAGAAAAAAGTGTTTTTGGTTAAGAATATTTTAAATAAGACAAGGATTGATATTCCCTGAACATTACCAACCGTTAAGTAAGCTGAAACCCAAGGCAATAGAGATTTGAATAAATATTAATGTACTTCAACTCTTCAAGACCAGTAATGACCACAAAGACCTATCCGAAATAGCCTACCGTCCATTGTATATCATTCAACAGCACCAATAGCATAATCCCTTCAAATTGGGAAGCAAATTGAATAAATTGGAAGTTGCTGCAAAGTTTAAAGGTTGCATTAATTAGTTGGATTATCTTTCTTTTATCAGATATAAGTAAGAAATTTAAATGTTAAAAATATTCGATTATATAAACTACCGTAAATACTCTAATAAACGCCTCCCTCTTTTAAACGCCTCCCTCTTTTAAACGCCGGGGGCTTTAACATGGAAAGGATAGGGACGTATAACGTTGCAGGATAGGAGAGCGAAAATTATGATTTCAAAATAAACGCCGGGGCGTTTAAAGGAGTATTTACGGTAGTTGAGTTATACCTTTTTGATAAGCATCTTGTTTGGTTTCTTCCTGAGAATTTTCCATCTTCATTGAAACAAATATTGTTTCCGTCAGAGCCTGTATTTACAGCAATTGAAAACAAACAAAAATAGTCGGCCAATTTAGACTAATCTCTACTGTGAAACAACTCAATAATGCGGTTTCATTCAGCATACCTTTAATGTAATCACTTAACAATTGAATCGAAACGACTGCTACTGGATGAGTAATCCGGACAAAATATGTATGCACTGTTTAGTTCTAAAAAGAAGAAAAAAGTTTAGACATGACTTGTATAAAACTGGTATACTTAACCACTGAAAAACGTGGTGCTATATTTGTATATAACGCTTACCTGTTACACTTGATCTCCCTCGAAACATCAAAATCACTTTCAGGAATCATTGCTGTAACGATTATGATGTTATCTGAGCGGACACCTGAGAAAAAACGAAATATTGATTTTCTTGTATCAGCAGCTTTAAAACTATAAAAATTTAGCACACATCCTTGGTAATAATAATACCCTGTTTTTTTAAAACTTTAAACAAACGAAGGGAAAAGTAAGAAAATATTTTCGACAACTAACATAATTAAATAGGTTTTCTGCTTCTTTGAATGATTTTCCAGCGGCACTTTCTAGAGTAACTTTTATTTTGATGTTGTACTTAGATCAAAGCAAGATTCAAAATGGCTACCATTAATAGGCAACCACCAGCGTCCTCGTCTCTTGGAATTGTGCTGAACATACATGACTTATGCAACTTTAAGAATTGAAAGGAAGTAGGTAGCTTTACTCGAGCAAAGTATCAAAACCCACTTGTTTATATTTCTCTGAATATGTTCATGGCGTTGCCTGTGCTTGACTCATATATACCTTGCATGTATTTAGTATACTCATGTAACATACATCAATGCATTCTAACACTATAGAGTAGTGGTAATAACGTATGGGGGCCATTCAGAGAAGATCACACACTTTATCAATGTACTTGAAAACATAGCCATACGACATATGTATAAGTTAAATCACTCACCAGAGAAAATTTTCGTCTCTCGTTATAAAAAATCCAACGACAATATTGGTATACAAAAATGAAATTTGGTGCAGTCTGACGGAAAAAACAATTTTTAGTGCATACAGGACAAAACTTATTGTTAGCTTTTCACTCTCATCTATAAATATATTATACATCATTTGTTGAACCTATGAATAATTACATATTTGATAATTTTGTAAAAAAACACAACAACTTTATTCCATTTGATGAAACTATTATATTTGATTTTTTAAACTACAGCCATTTAAAGACTGACAGATGATAATAATTGAATACATTAATGAACCTTAATGAACAGTTACGAGAAAAAACTTATTGGTAGTGGTCGGTCTAATCCACAATGTTACAGTAATGCAAGAAGGAGAAATCGCCGAGTCGAACAGTAAGATTTATTCTGATTTTGGAGCAAAGATATAAGCATTGTTGGTGTGCAGAATTTTATAGGAATGCAATGAGGCAGTGTTTCTTCAACCACATACACATCACTATGTATTCAGTGGGCATGATATTGAAGTATGGTGTGATTAAACAAGGGAAAATGAATTTCTCAAATTGCGTCAGTCGTGTATGCTTCACTCACAAGTGGAATATTTACCTGCTTATTATGTAGAGTACATAAGTATGCGGAATAATGGTTTCGCTGGTTTCTGGGACTGGCTATATATATGACCGCAGAATATACATTCTAGCATTGCTGAAATGCATGCCACAGATTTCTAGTAACGATTTCAAACAAAGAATTTTATCCTTGTTAGTTGATAGCAGAAAATAATTCAAGCGTAATTTACATTGTTCAGTATATGGAATTCATTGGCCTCATTTCAAATTGGTGTACTTAAATGATGAATTTCAAACTTGCAAATTTGTCCATGATATATGTACCTTAACAATTCTTAATTTTGCATAGAGGTAAATCATTTTATGGGTATACTTTGGTAACTAAAAGTCTCTGGAACCTAATTTTAGAAATTTGAGTATTTTTAGTTGTATGCACTCATTATGAATGACTCGTATATCATATTTTATAAATTTTTCACATTCTTACCTTTCATTTTTTAATGACTGTAGTTAACCTGTAATGAAATCGTGCGGGCATATGCCGCCACTTTTGTGGAAACCAGTTGACAATAAAGAATTATTATTATTCGTTCGTACTAAGAAACTTGATGGACTTTCTATTGTATCATATGGAAAATAGAGGAGCTCAATTGTAATGTAACACGTTGTATAAATTTTTGTCTAAACAGTTTAATACGGGCAACAAAGGATTTTATAACGACAAGTATATTTAAAAGATTATAATAATCAGAAAGGAAAACTACATACTTGGATGGATGGATAATTTCCGAGCATCAAATTGATTATAGTTTGAATAAAGACTATATTGTAAACTACTTGGTTATTGAGTATGACAGGAGTTTATTCACGAATTAAGATTCATATTTGTAGCCGAAAATTTAAGCCTACAAATATGTACTAAAATATATTTTAAGCTGATTTAAATATTTTTGAACGTTACTCCTGATCTTGAAGAATGAATCAGTTTAATGCTTATCTCCGCTATGGCCCGGCTCATGGTTCTTGGCAGGTGCATTTAAATGGTCATCAGGCTGTTAAGAGGAAAATCAAAAGTAAGTATAATTCAATATTAGAGAGATCTAGATTTGTGTATTAATACACTTTTTCTGTACGGAAGAGGATTTTCGTACTGTGGCCCTTGGAGCCACAGTATTTT
>JAHZMV010003609.1:0-11726 GCA_027743765.1 Coecobrya sp. COE2
ATGATTTTTAGTACTCTTTTTTGCTATGATTTAGACTGAACTATTGGATGTGTGGAGAGACTTTCTGTCCGGAAGTGTTTCACTGGACTAACGTGTAGATTCACGCTGTCACTTCTTCTCTCACCGTTTATCGATGCCGGGGCATTTTGAGAATGAAGCTCAGTAGCTCCCTGTTAGTCGGCTGCCTTTTTGCCGTTCATCCGATTCACACGGAAGCTGTGGCTGGAATCACTGGACGACGTTATACATTGGCTTGCATGATGATGCTTTTTTCGTTTATCCTTTACCATAGGTTTGTTAAAAGTAAAACGAGTATTTTTTGTTAGATATTTTTTCTGATCATGATTGCTAACTAATGTATTTCAGATCTATACAGGAATCTGGTTAAATAACTCAAACGGTTTTTCTTGAAACACATTGCGACAGAAAGTTGGAAACGTATCTAGACGGGAATCAAAATGAACAGCTTGGATGTCAATATCTGGCAAGTTTTGACACCGGAAGTGAGATATCTTCTTGTGAGGAAGACGAACCAAAAACTTTAAGTGACAGAATTCAGGAACATGGCAAATGTAAAAAGTGGCCAAGTTCAAGTTCCAAAAAATCATATGCATTTCTTCTTGCATCCGGTCTGGTTGGATGTGCTTCGATGTGTGCAAAGGGAAATGGGATTACAGTTCTCGGGATCAATCTCCTTTATGAATTTTACATTTACCTTCAAAAGCGTAGAAAGATAAAGGGGGAAAGCGGAGATATTGCAAAGTCAAAAACTATTTCCATTTTGTCCATGAAACACAAAATCATTTTCAATGCTTCTCTGGTACACACATTTAATAAATTTAAATATTGAATACAATACATTTTATATTACAATACATTGAATATCTAAGGCGATGACTACTAATTTTCTTCAAGATTTTTCTCAGCTTATCTCTTCCCATTCCCCTAATGCAGGGAACATTTCCCCGGTTTGTTGCTCCTGACAATCCGGTAGCGTACTCTCCTTGTAAATTGACAAGGTAGAATATAATTATATTAATATAAATTAATTCCAATAAAGGGAAATGTAGCTAAACCATAAATAATTAAGCTCCATCTATTTCTCATTGCTAGACTGTTGACATTCCTTTACCTGCCTGCAGTCAACTTTTGGTTTATCCTCTACCCCCACACATTAAGTTACGACTGGGATCCATTCCTCTAGTAGAAACGATCTGGGACAGCAGAAATATTGCCTCTGTTATATTTTACTTGACTTTCCTGCAATTAACTTGGGCAGCAGTAAATCCAAAATATTCCAAGGTAAACAAAATATATTTGCTTGTTTTCTCAGTAACATAAAAAGAACAACGGAATTTGTGATTTCATAATTATTTTCTTGGTCCCAAGTCAAGAGGAAGGACAGTTACACAGTTAGACTTTCATTCATCGTAGGCAGGTAGTCATATATTTTGATTGCTTTTCTTTTTCGGGGATCATATAAAACAGCTCATTTTCATTTGGTTCTCTAGCATCGGAGTCTGCATTCTTGTTGTACTGGGAATTGAATGCATTTTAAACAGCGTCAAGAATATACAAATAAAATATTTTGGACCATTTTCAAATGTCATGTTAAAATGTTTCGCGGAACTCTGTTGGAAATTTCTGATCGCCGCCTTGACGTGTATACTTTTATCGTCATTGTGTGTCCGTACATGACAACGAAATATTGGTGTGGCAGTCGAGATTGACATTGTTTTCCGCTGGAATTGAGGATACACCAGAAAATGCTAAAACGCATTACAATTACTCTAATATACAAAAGGACCTAGACCATAAGGTGAAAGCTATTGAGCATTATGCAATCGCTGTAAGGCTATGGCCAGAGTATGCGAGTGCTCTAAATAATCTCTGACATTGCTGATGCGAAATCCACCCGCTGCAGAGCACCAGTTTCTGAAAGCCATCAAAGCAGGAAACCAAGCTCATGGCGGAGCACATTTTAACCTGGGAGTCTTGTACATGTAAGATGCCCAACCTATTTAATATTTTTACTTCTTTATTTTAGAGAATTGGGAGAACGTCTAAAAATTATTTATTTTTAGGAATAACGAGAAACTTTCAGAGGCGGTGACACACTTCAAAAAGTCCCCCATAATTGATCCATCACATCCCGAAGCATTCCAATTTTTAAACTTTTGCATCAACAAGACACTAAGAAATAACTTCTATAATAAACAAAAACACAAAACTCAAGAAATTGAAAGCGTGAAACCATTATCAAATATGGGGAATCACAAACCAGATAAACCAGTTCATGTTTCCCAAAACACTTCAATTTCAAAAGTTTCGGATCATCTTCAGAAAGCTCGTTCTATCTTGCCAGTACCGACGTTTCAAAATTCTTCCAATGTGGATAGCCAAAGTATTCCGTATCCTTATGAATATACTTCCGATTATTTTGACTGGACAACAAATGCCTAATACGAACAACTTTACATAACATTTCTAGTAATCAGTAAATGTGACGAATTAGTCATCAAACCGCATCTCATTCCAAATTTAAACGAATCTTGTTGGCATAGTGAAAGAAATTAAATGCAATAAACTGAGAGTTCAAACTATTTATAATTGATATATTATAACTATCGATTTATTTTGGGGCAATTAATCAAACAAAATTCATGTTTTTAAATGTCACATCCGCTTTCACTTTTTGCATACACCAAGAAATGCATACTATTATTGATTTATTTTCATATAACGTCGCATGAGTCCTGACATTTTTGTTTCCTTCTCGACTTACGAAGTCATCTATTTGCGTGTTGCAAATTTCATCGATCGGCAACTTCCAAATAAAATATTTAGTGATGACATTTGAAATAATTAGGGACGGAGAAACAAACCATTGAAAAATAAATAATTCTTTATTCACATGATCAGCAGTAGCACGAACTTATTTCTTTTCTCGTGCGATGTAACCACCGATACTACCAAAATACCTTTACTCCTGGACTATTGTCATAATAATTGCATGGAAAATCGTTGAGCTAGAAGGAATAAGTATATCAACAGAGCGTACTTGAGTATTGCCTTTAAACAAATTTTGGCATGATGCTTTATTGCGCGAGAAAAAAATTTACCTATAAAATCTCACCAGTCAATGCACACTTCTGATCTTTCATAACCTCTAGTAATGAGTATTCCAGACGAAATCAAGAAGACTTGAAAATTGAGCAGAGCTAGCCATTTTTTATGCCGGCGTCAGCATTCTTAAATTTTGTAGCATTACTTTGAGTTACAACTTCACTTCAAAATATATCATGCATATTTTGCATTTATTTTCTCCAACTCGCTGATAACTTTCCTATGTCTTCTGGTACGATTTCTACACAATACAGCTTTTCACTTTTTTGTTTGTTGCAATTTAGAATTCCACACATCACTTGCATTCATAAAAGTTGTACTATATGCGTATGCTGAATGCTGACCAAATTTTAAAGTACTATATCAATCAAGAAAATATACTTCTTATTCATCAAAACAGAAAACGTTTTGTTCACTTCATTAGTTTTCTTTCATATTGATCGTGCCAAATATTTTGCAACCTTTGCATATCAAAGATAAAACGTTGTCGCGGATTGCCCCGAATTTTTATTAGGATTTCACAGACGTTCTGCAAGTCAATGTCCTGAATGAAATAAAATGATGCATACATTCTCTTGGAATACTTTACACTAACGGAATCTATAGTCATTAATATGGGTTCATTTCAATCGATATAACAATTTTAATGGGGCGAGAATCTAGGTCATACATTTAGCTTTCGAAAGATTATTGACTGCAATGTCAATTTGAAGAGGGTAATGTCGAGTATAATTGCTGCCTGAACAAGGAGAGATAACAAGCTCATTGACTTAACATCAAAAGCTTCTATCATACACCAGCCAGCACCTGGACAACGTTTGCATGCAGAAAATCGTTCATTTTGCTGTATTGTTTTGCAAAGCAAGTAGGAATACTCTATTATGGTAGCTGAATGCTGCTAGATAAGATTATGGTTATTATCAGTGGACATAGGATATGTAGCCATTTGAATAAATTAATATGGTTACAAAGAATGATTAAACTTAAGCTTATCTTGCCTATAGTCTTCCTTTGATTATATAATTTTTTCTGTCATTCACGACGTTATAGATATTTCAATTAACTGTCAACTCAAATTGCCAAATATAGGCAATATCTTTTCTGATATGATTTTTGATGTGAGATGATGGCCTACACACAAATACATCCTATATGAAATTAAACTCGAAGAATTGTTTCTTAGTCGCGTAAATCTTAAATTTTGTGTTTGACTGACGAATGCAACAAAACATTCACTAGTTTGTTTTCTCAACATGAATAGAACTGCCTTGTTCATGGTTTTCTAGAATAAAAAGCTTTCAATTTGACATGTCATCTTTCAGTAACCGGACATGTTATAAAATATTTACAAGATTTACTGAATACAATCAACAAACAGAAAATTAAGTGGTCGTTGGAATGAATAATTAAATAGACAACCTGCTATTGAATATCACGATTTTCTCTATAGCCCGACTATTTTGGTTGTATGGACATAGCCGAGCTTGTTAATAAAAACTGAATGGAAATAAAATGTAGTGCTATTTTCTTCAAATTGAATGTAAACCACCGTTGGAATTTTAATTTACTCTACTACACATTTCTGAAAAAACATGAAACCTTCATTTCACCTGGATTTGTTCCGTTAATCTTTTAGGTAAAAGAGAAATAAATATTTCTTGACTCTTCATTTCAGTCGTGATGGTTTTTATTGACATGTATTCAACTTTGAAATTCTAATTTTGGACTGGAAGAGAGCGAGAGGCAGTCAATCGGATCACTGAACGGCTCTATTATTTACCGAGTACATTTGAGTGACAGCCGAGTTGTTTTGTTTGCTTTTACATTGGCTCTGGTTATATTATACAAAATTGGAGTAAATGAATGGAGAATTACATTTCATTTTCTGATGGGATATACTAATCCTTAGTAACTAAGGTGGGTCCATTGATTTAGAACTGAATGGACTATAAAGTATTCAGTGGACGTATTGGACACAATCCAGAAAAAGGGAAATTACGTGGTATTTTAAATGAATAATTAAACGAATAACTAGTCACAAAACCGCATAGTTATTTTCAGATTCTTGTACGGACGAACGGGACATGACCAGTCTAATGCATAAAAACTGGATGAGAATGAAACACGCTATTTTCCTCAAATGGAATACAAACCACTAATGAATTTTTGATATCTAATGTGCTTCACGTTTCTGAAAAAACACAAATCTTTGCTTTTCACTTCAATTCTGCTTAGTAAATCTTTCAGGTAAAACGGAATTAAAATTCCATGTCTTTTAGTGCTGTTGGTTCAATACGCGTATATTCAAATCCCTAATTGGATTTTATAACTGGGAAAGAGGGAAAGGCAGTCAATCGGATCAATGAACGGCTCTATTATTTACAGAGTATACAAGGTGACGCATACATTGACCGGTGTAGTTGTGTGTATATACAGTTACATTGAATCCAGTTGAATTAAACAAAATTGGAGTAAATGAATGAACAGAGGCGGTAGCGGGGAGCTTGGTGGCTTAGGGCAGATTTAGTTCCCAGGAGAATTTGGCAGCAATGTGAAACGTAGCCGGTTGGATGAATAGTAAACCGAGTAGAGAAAATAGTAAAGTAAAATAGTAAATGTGAATATACATGAAATGAGCAACTTCGAACGGCAAATGTTATATTTGCTTTTTCATCCATAGGTATTTTGTACGTAAAAGAGGAGAAAACCTTTGTGCGACTTTCCAACTATAGGTAGTCTTTCGGTTGCTTTGTAACTGCGAGCTTTTCGGGGGCAAACATTTGTAGCAAAAGCATACGATTCTGTTTCCACGAAACAGAAAATGCTTTCTTTTTATGGGGTTACTTGAGAGTTTCCCCTATATGGGGTAGTGGTTTATTTTTTGCAATATAATATAATTTTGGAAAATAGTTTGTGCATTGACAATGATTTTTACTTTCACGGTCTACGTAACCTTCCATTCGGAGACATTCTAAGGCAACTTTCAGCCACCAATTTTAACTATCATTGCCCACTTCTCTGTCCAAATTTATTAAATTGAAAATGGCATTGAGGAATCATTTTCATACAATTATGGTAGGCAGGCTGGTACGATTGACGGTAGGATATTGCATTCTACTGCTTTAGAGTGAAAAAACATACGGCATTTTTATTAATAATAATCGTTCTATATTTAGCTCTGCAACTGAAACTACTAATTAATTTCTTTCACCTATCCCATTTTATATAATCAGTATATTTGCATGACAGGTGTGTTTTACAAGGCACTAAAGTGAAAGCTAGCGCGGTATGTCATGAAGTGAGAAATGCTAATTGCTTTTGGTTCACACCAGAGCAAATGATTATACGGGTGTCTGCAAAAAACATAATTTCCGTTTCTACTTTGATGGAGAGAATGAAATTATATATAATTTCTTCAAGAATTGCATGTTGGATACCGTAATTGGCAGCCAAGATATTACCACTTGATAGTTACAGCAAGAAACAGCTCACGTCAAACTTCCTAAAGTCGTATATCCACCATCACAATCTATTTTTAGAACAGAAGCTTTAAAAATTATTTTCTTCTTAATTCATGTGTACTTTAATAAATTGTGTTTACCGGAAAAGTCCAGTTTTACGTTATCATTGAGAATATGCCTGGATTGAAATTTCCCCTTTCGCTCGGTGAGTACGCAGGGGATTTTCCAGGACTATTACACTCCAGTGGTCAAAAAAGACAGCGGATGTGACATTGTGTTGAAATAATTAGCTAATGCATATTTAATGGTACGACAGAAATCGTGTAGGGAAACCACTTATATGACTTTCTCACGATATGCATTCACTGCACCTAGCAAACAATTGTGTAATTCAAATATAATTTATACTATGTGGAAATATGAATAAATATTATTCACATTTTGGGAAAATAAAAACGAATGATATTATTTTCATTTTCTTGCGTCTAGTTTCCTCATAAAATTTGCATCAGTTTGCAGATCAATCCATCAGTTTGCTGAAGAAATAATTCCACCGGTTTTCATCATTTAAACTAGGTGATGGGAGATTTGAAAAAAATATTCCAAAATAAAGATTTTGCCACTTTTCATATTTATTTGAAATGACATATGCCAAATTAAAAACCAGCTATATACGACGTTCCTTTAGTGAAATTATTCTGTATGCGCCATGATGTTTCTGCTGATATTACATAATTTACAATCCAGTTCAGAAATTACATTATTCATAACATGCTTGAAGTATTTTGGTTACTGCTTCCACAATATTTTCAAATTGTTATACGGACTATCACCTAGCTGAACACAATAAATAAATAGGTTTCCACTTCTTGTTCAATTTTCGGCTACAAACTCAACAGGATAGGAATATATTGAATACGCGACACGCAAACTTGTTTACTTTTGGTGAAATTCCAGTTTAATCTAACAAGCTTGATAATTGGTGCTTGAAGAAATTATTTAACGAACATTAGCATGCTTTCTCGAGTCCTTAAATTGGATATAATTTATTTATGACATTTTTGTCGATTAGTGTTAGATGGTTGTTGATAAAGACAAGTACCTATATATAACACTACTATATTTTCTGATAGACGATACGTCAGCGGTAGCGCTTACGAGCATTAATACCTTGATCTTGTCAACTTAACGATTATTTAACTTAATAAAAAAGATTGAGTTACTAACAAATATCGATCAATTTATCCCATTATTATGCTTTTGTCAGCCAATATTTATTTTTTTTTAAATTATTTACCCAGTAAAGACGTATAAAAAAGGGTGTCTAGACAGGAGTAAAAGTGACTGTTGTTTGGCTTTCCCGTCTTAACTTGTAAATACGACACCACAACGCAATTCTCGAAGCTTATTAATCTCAGCTAGTGCCAAGTTTGCAAATAAAGATTTATAAAGTTTTGTAACAAAGACTTTCACCAGACCTCGATCATTTAACCGATTTGTTACACCACAGACATTCATAATTGTTTTCTTGTGTGTAACAAATTAAATTAAGAGAAAGCAAGCTTTTCCATAATAATTATTAGTTACAGCTACCGACATCTTCAAAAGTAATCGATCAGTGTATAAATTAATGGGATGAGTAAAGCGACATTCATATATTTTCTGGAACATTGTAAATCCATTAATGAAATTTGTGCAAAATTGTTCGCATATTACAATAATTTCATCCAAGCACTCATTTCAACAAAGAACGAAAACCCTATCAACAGAAATATTTCTGTTGATAGCCTACATCATTTCCAGATTCCAGAAGTGAATTGGGGATTTCTAGGCAAACTGATATTTACAGATAAACTCTTTGATTAGACCCTCTAAACGCGATCCACTTGATTAGAACAAATGACCTTAATTAGTCATTGTTTCTTATAATCGTCGACAAAATCAAAAATGCTGATTGTGTTTTTGTTTCAGTCTCAATCCTAATTAGCTACTTTGTCAAGGCCTACCTACAAAATTCAGATTCACAAAGTAGATTTTTGCACAACAAAAATAACAACCGGCCATGATTAGAAAGAAACATTGGTAGTTAATTAGCGGTAGTGGGTGTAGATATGCGTATAAGTTTATATCCCAGCTTTACTTAAAAGGAATACAAACTGACAAATCTGAAGTATTATTAACTTAATTACTCAGGTTCATTAGTTCATTGTTGGTTCAACTTCGCTTCAACTATCAATAAAAATAACCAACTTGTCATTCCAATAGTTCCGCTTACATTTATTTCCGAAATGCGAAAAACTGCGAGCAATACGATTTACGATTACTTTTGTTTCCATTAAGCAAAATGGTTTTATATGACTTCCTATTCCCTCATGAATACATTTGGAAGGTTTTATGGTTATGCATACATCATTTTCTATAGTGGGCAATCAGAGATTCATTATTCGGATTCCTTCAAGAACCCAGGCAGACATACGATTAGTGGGAAAGTTTATATGTGAATAGTTGACAATATGATTATCACTTTGCTCATTTCATTCTCGATGAAATACCATCGCCCTAAATACTTTCGATATTCTTTACAGGTTTGTGTGGTGCACGATTTCAGGTACGTATAGTTCCACAACTGGAATGATGCAATACCAATGATTCACCTGGTTCTAAAGGAAAGAGAATAAAAATGATGGAAAGCTGTTATCATTCCGTCATTCCTTATGAAACTTTGGCAGGCGAGTCATTCCCTCTTTGGCACATCTGCTTCCTATATTCACCCATACTTGACTTTCAATTCGCTGCTTCTTACATTTACAGTAAAAGTATTATGTAGCAACTAGAAACAACCTAGCCTGCCTATTTCAGAAGAGCGTGTTTGTATTTAAAATTTATTTGGTTGATTGACGTACAAAAATTCCAAATAAAATGTCCAGTCTTGACGTTCGTCAGGATTTTCCCGTATTTCTTTGATATGACTAGTCTGACGGCAATACAATGTTACATGGAGTTATGCAACGGCTCTATGAAATATTTACAGGACAAATGGATACAATCAAGTAAAGAGAAAATTAAGTGGTGGTTTCTCACTAAATAATTGAAAGCACAAGACGCAACATAAACGCTTTGTATTGACGTATCAGACAAGAAGTGTGCATAGCGGAACTAAGGTCGGATTTTTTTATTCTCAAGGCGACCTACCAGTACACCTTGTTTGTTTCTAATGGTTCCAATAAAAGAATAGGGATCTTGAATTTCCACTGATGCTTTTTGTTTCATTTGGACTTCGTTAATCTTTTATTTAAGAGCGGGTGTAAAAATAGGATTCAAGTTTGATGGAGATTTTCGAAGCCAAATCGTGTACTGACTGACGGGAAGCTCATTCAACCAGATCACTAAACGAACGGGTCAATTATTTACCACATACATACAACGAAACAAAGCGGGCAGCTAAATTTTCATCCTTTCGCTTTGCGTTAGGCAACATTGGATAGTTGAATGGATGAACAGGGAGAAAGAGGGTAGGAAATCAAGCCTTACATTTTTCTTTTGTGTCGTTCCAGTTCTTCGCCTTGGTAGCTTCTGGCAACTCGTTTGTTCCCAAGAGGAAATCTAACTGGCAGGATGAACACATGAAAGCAAAAATCCTAAACGAAAAGAGTGAGCGTGCTGCATGTGGTTTGCTTTAGTCTACAGTCTTGAAGTTTTGGCATATTTCTGGTTTCCCTCGCCACACTAGAGAGCAGCGGAAAAAACCCGGGTGCTGCTTTCTGACATCAGTCAGTCTTTCGGTGACGGTGCTCCCGGTCACTTGTGCCGAGCCAGGAGAAAGAACAGCCCAATAGCAAAAGTTTACAGGCTGATATATAGGAAAAAATGTGGTATGTGGGGAAAGTGAGACTACTGCAACAAAATAAAAATATTTCATGGAAATTTGATTCTCAAAATTTTCAAGTCGTGTAGTGAAAAATATTTCTGGTATTCTTATAATTTATGAATATCAAATTGAATCAAAGAGCCATAATATATTTAGTGAATTAAAAACGTTGTATTATTTGCATGTAAAATTGAGGGAGGTAAAAGTGAAAGCTGCGATTTGCAAAAATGAAGTTAAAGAAATACAATAGTAGGGCATTGCAAGAGATGAAGATGTTATCATAAGTATTTGTTAAAAGTTATGGCAGCAAATTTTTCAAACTGCTAAATGTATCGTGACAGAAAAAGCAAACGATTACACTACCAACAAACTGCAGAAATGTAATCAAATAAAAAACTACAAAAGGGCAACGATAACTGCATCGATAATAATAGAATAAAACACGCTCAAACGATGGCAGCCCCGCAGGAGCTCAATTTCGGTGATATTAATGGAGGCACAGTTTTTCTACGGTGTAACGGTGACAAGTGCAAAAAGTGTTCCAGCTGCTACTCCCAAAGTTGTTGTGTTTACAATAAACAAAGTGAAAATATCCCCTCATCATTATCAACACCACAACCTATTTTCAGTGAAAGTGCAAAATTGTTTGCAACTCACACCCTCGTTTTTCTTTTAGCTGTAGGCATCTACTCTAATAGTTTAACTGGTGAGTTTGTACATGACGATGTGGTGGCAATTGTCAGAAATCCTGATGTAAACTTGCAGAGAACAAGAAACAGAAATGAAAGTGGAGAAAGTTGTTGGTGGTCTGTGTGGAAGAACGATTACTGGGGAATGCCCATGTCCAGTCCTTTGAGCCATAAGAGCTATAGGCCCCTTACTGTGCTTACCTTCAGGTAAAAAGTGCAACACTTACATAACAAAATACTTATACTTGCATAAGGACATGATGTAAATCTACGAGTCAAGATTTTTGGGTATTTTGATACGGCAAGAAAACATTACGCAATGTGTCGCAATTTCTTCGAAGTAGAAGCAGCAATCATCTTTCTAATAAATAATAAAATAGGAATACTCGAATTCTCTTGTCATTTGGATTTTTTTCTTGTCAAACTAACGAATCAAATATTGGCAGGTTGTGACATGCCACCACGCAAAGTTGATTACTTCGACATTTCAGTTCATTTTTTATTGCGACGTAACTGATAATTGGTGCTTAGGGCAAATATTTTGTAAATGGAAATTAGAATATCAAAGCGATTATATAAATT
>JAHZMV010003610.1:0-33289 GCA_027743765.1 Coecobrya sp. COE2
TGTATACTATATTTTATTGTAAATACCGTAAACTAAATTTACTGACAATTATGAAAGAGACAATGTTGTATTTACATATAACTTTTGGGAAAACAGCACTCACCATATCAAACCGACAATTCATGGTAAATAGGAATTTTACGCGGTTCCAATTTATTGGCAATATTGGCATTAAGATAACTTTACCGGAAAGAAACTTAAAACGATCGTAATCATAATAAAACAGGTTGATTTATTGAATTTAATTGCTATTTGGTTTGCTAATTTCTAAAGTAAAATATTATTAAATATACACAATGTATAGTAAAGCTATTCATAGCTGTAATAATTACATAATTAATAATTGAAAAAAATCTGCAAAATAAAAGTAAAATAAAAAAGAGTATATGTCTTTATTTACATTAAATCAAATAGCACGCTTCACTCTTCTCTGAAATATCGTTGTACTACGTGATACTTTGCAACGGAATTCTCTCTAACATAAATTTATCAATGCTGCATTGTCAGTATGGCCAAGATGGGTCAGTGATTTATAAAGTTTACTGACTGTTCGGTGGTTTACATAGTTCATTTTTTAATCTTCAGATTATATCTGTTGTTCCTTCTCTCCGTTGTTATGAATAGAAACAGATTAGCGTTCGGTGGTTGAGACTGTTCGCTGCTTTACACAACACCGAAATTATTAATCTATTTAATAACTATTTTTCTAAAAAAATTCCTTATGATAAAAACTTGCCAAAAACTTAGTTTCAAGATACAATTTACATATAATTCTTGTGACTCGATTCTTTGTTTAAAAAACTTTATACACGTAATCATTTAATTTTTCATTATTTCTTAAGCATAACAGTATGTCTTATCCTTAGTTTGCGTTATTACATATGAGTTAAATTGATACACGTGGCAAATTGGAACTAGATTATGAAGACCGTAACTTGATGAGAAATTAAATATTTAAAGCTTACCAGTTAGCTCACTGTAATTAAATTAAGAAAGCTATCTCGTTACGACTATTATTGAATACATGTAACTAAATTGGAAAGTAGGTTCTATATTTACCTCATATCTTAACGCCCACTTTTAGTGGTCAAAAGTGCCCTCGTTGTACCCTTTGCAATGCCCCTGAAAAATATCAGAATATTGACCCGCCTAATAATATATTCCTTGCCGTAGTTTATATGAATAGGTTTACAAGACAGACGAAATCTTTTCATCAGAAAATTTTCACTTTTACTTCCCCATTTGTCCCCTCTCCAGGAACCAATCACCCTAATCCCCCTATCGTAAATAATTTTTCCTACTTCCAAAAATATCGGCCAGCCTGACGAGCACAATGCTGCCATCATACAAATTGTCGCCTTTCCCACAAACCCAAACAAACTTCCATACCGAATCAGCACAAAGTTGCAAAATATACTGGTAGTCATGAATAATGCATTACATGCTACAAATATTATTCCAAAAAATGCCATAACGTGCGAATTTAACACCTGAAATGATCTATAAACAAGTCTAACATTTTCCGCCATTCGTATCTCAGGCTCAGAAATATATCTGCTTGGACGCCTACCAAGTCGCAATTCTCTTGTCATAATCAGTGCCACATAAAATGAATACGTAAAAGCAGTTCCCCCAACGAGAAAAGTCGCAGTGATTAGAGGAATCATTAAATATCCATGAAACAAAATTATTAAGATATACAAAATCCAAGAAAAATATTCTAGCGGAATTAACTCTCCCAAGAATAATGCTCCTCGTGGATCGTACATGCAGAGAAGCACCAACAGAATCCACACTCCAAAAAATCCTGCGACAAACAACATCAAAATGGTGTCAAAAAATAAAATGATTGAGGAGCGATTTGGATTGAATTTTGGCATGTAGACTCCTAAAACATATTTAAAGAATATAAAATGTAATTTTTCCACCTTCACCAATTTTTTAAAAAAATATTTGACGACTTACTGTGTAAATACTGGAAATATTTTGTCATTCCATTTTGCATTCTGCACAGATCTTCACTATAGAACACAGGAACTGTAAACATTGTCATTGTCAGTACTCCACTAAACCAGTATGCTAGAGTGACGTTGAAACGTACAATATTTTTGTGAAGATAAAATTTTAGTATCATGGAAGCTGATGCCAGACACCAAAAGACCCCCAAACCAAAATTTATTCTCATGTGCGATATTGTTTCCATGTCAATGGAGAATTTTCTTGTAGTGGGATAAAAAAGTAGTGGCAAGGCTCCCGTTTTACGAGAAATATAAGTAAGAAATTGTATAAGTTTTAGGTATCGATGGCTGAACATTTTTATGAATTATTGGCATGAAACAATACCAACAGAACATTCAAGCAGATTTGAAGCTCAAGTAATGACTCAAGCACAATTATATTAACGTTTAAAATAAAATGGATCAGAAAGTAGAATTGAAACGAAAAAATAAATTGTTTTTAGTAATTTCAGGATAATCTGAAATGGTTGTCAGGCAATTATGTCTTTGCGTCGCAAAGGATTGGATAAATAGGTTTGAATAAGTTCCCAATTAAACGTTATAACGGGCTATTGCTTTCAAAAGTCATTTAAAATTTCAATTTTCTTCCACTCAAATATTTATCCTTTATTGAATTATTAAAATAAATAAGATAGACCGCCATCCAATTTTTTTCCAGAAATTGATGCTTCTATTAAATTATCAAGCTTAAAATTGGGCATATAATTAACTAAACCTACAAATTAAGCCTTAGCTGGAAGTTATACATTAATGTTCTCACTTATTAGAAATATGGACCTCATTCATGAGTTTATGTTGAATTAAGTGGTTTCTGAATCACTTTCTCCAACAAGTTATTGCATTAATTTCTACAAAATTTTCAACGATAATTTAACAACTTAACAAATAGCATTATTTCCATACTGTCCAGTCTAATTATGCACGTGCAATAAATTCACGTTGATAGATAATTATCCAAAACCTTAGTATAGCTCGTATGTATTTCTGTATACCATGGAATAATATCATTTTCCTCTGTGCTGGTTTGTTTGAAGTATGTTTAATTTTTTTCCGGTGACTGATCTGTTATAAGGAAAACATTTCTTACTGAGTAAGTTAACTATTTTGTTTTCCTGGTACAAACATTATTAAGAGCATTGTGCTTACGTTACATTAATTACATCGGCATTTCGAACTTACAAACGTCGTGTTTTGATGTTTTCCAGCTGATTTATTAATTAATTTGTCTCCTGTTAAAGATTTTGCTTGCAACTTTGACATAAAGCAAAAATATTTTCCTGTTTGCTAATAATCATCTTTAACGTTGCATGATTGGGAGATCCCAATGCTCATATTAAATGTTGTTTCAAATTTGATAATAATAATTACGTAACCATTATAATCATGGTCTTATTTAACATGTTGATTGGACAAACCAAATTGTTTCTTTTATAATGATTTAGGCATTTATTTTTACGATCCCCCATACCTATATATTTGCTGTTTGTACCGCAGTAGTGTATTAACTAGGTGGGATATTATATTTGATGCCAAACATTTAACAATTTTCTAATTTAGAATTTCACAGGAAGACTGCAATTACGCTTGGTCAACAAATTGATTGTGTGCAATTTGAATTATTTTCGGCTGTAAACTCATTACTAACCACAGAAAAATATGTTTGTTTCCATACATATCAGGAAATGTTTAATATCCACATGTCAAATTACGAGATTATATGAGAAATCTTTCTTGCGTGCCGGGTGGAAAACAAGTTAATGCTTCAGATATGTTGGATATATAAAGCTGCGACTGGAATTTCAATTTTCGATAGTTCTTGTAGGACCTAGGATTTTTATTCTTTACTTGAGCTTGCAGTGTCTGACCCACAAATAAATCTAATTTTTGCAAAAATGTTGCTAACTGAAACGGAAAAGTTTGCTTTTGAAATGCATAAATTCTTCTACCCAACAGCACTAACAACACGGTTACCATTAAGTTGGGATAAAGAATACACGAAGATATCTTGGGCACAATTCACTTGGAAATATACAATATTCTATCTTGCTCAAATTTGCATTGCAATCTACGGAATTTCTAATGGACTTGTGGCTATATATTTGGGTTGGCTAGCTCCAGAGCCAGGTTTTTCTTCCATGCAGCAAATTGTTTTGGGTTTTATATGTGTTTCTATTTGTGTTCCCTATGCGATATATAGAGTTATCTATGGCCATAATGCAACAAAGTTTTTTAACGAATGTCTCTCACTCTCGGCTATAATATTAAATGGTAAATGAAAATTAATAGAGTTCACCTGTAGAAATTGGTAATACACTAGAAGTTTTATATAATCGCGCATTTATGTATATTTTTAGGAAACTTTGAAGCGCGGAAAGAGAAGAACCGGTTTGTAATTCCAGCTGCCTATCATTTTCTACCAGTACCATTCCTTGCATTAATTCCTTGGCCTGTTGCTATAGCAAATGTTTGTTCCGAATTGGATTGCTTGTACCATATTTTGGATAAATTTGTTCTGTCGTCAGCATTCGATCGATCCCCAATGGAAATTTTTATTTCACAAGTATTTCGTGCATGTTCAACCTGGTACATTGTTTTTGAATTTGACCGCGTGTTATCTTTAATATTTTGTTGTTTGGTTGTCATCATTCACAGGGCCGATAAAGTCAGTCGTTTCTTGTTTTCAAATGACCAAAGGTTTTCGTCCGTCAGATTTCATTATGTCTGCTGGTACGTACTTTATCGTCAAGTAGAAAATCTGATACATTTATCGGTTTATATTTCCTTGTCTGCATTTTTCTGGGTGATGGTAGCTGGTACTTGTATACTTTTCAAGTGCTCAATGGAATTGGTTGCACTACCAGCTTATTGTTCGGTGTTGCTAACTGTTGTAATATTGGCTGCAGTTCATCTATTTATGCTGCCAATTTGTTGCGAAATTTTGGATAAAACTGTTAAGGGGGTAACAATGTTCCGATTTAAAACTAGTCTAATTTATACACAGGAACGTACTATGTTTCATAAATTACATCAGCTTCAAGCACGAGCACTTCAACCACTTCGGCTTAAATATGGACCTTATTGGTATTTTGGAAAGGAACTATTGCCAGAGTACGCCTGGATATTCGTTCAGCGCACATTTGACGCTATTCTATTGTTTTAAGGCCTTGTTAATTGTTAACCTATAATAATAGGGTGTCAGAGTTTGTATCGATTAACGTTAATATGAAAATTAAACTTACGTATTTATAATGATGATGTCACGTGTCAAAAGTCTAACTGGCGTGTATGTTGAGTTAAAGAGTTAAATTATTAGAAATTATTCTGTAATTTTGAATGCGCATTTAAATTATTGCTGAGAAATTTATTTCCATCTATTTGACATAATAAAAAATTGATTTGTAGGTTCAGGTTACTTGAAGCATTTTTTGGGACACTAATGTAAGTACATTTGAAATGGCATACACTCATTTAAAAATATGAACATATTACTAATGTAATATTGTTTCTGGGTTTATTATATTGTCAGTATGCAACAAAGATATAACAAAATTTCTGCATTTGCACAGGGTTTTCGATGTGATGATCTGAAGTGCTCTTTATATGACAACGCAATTGAAGCAGCATATCTTCTCTACAAAAGACAAACACGAGCACAACTTGAAAGCAGAGCGGAAGCTCCTTTCTCTTTTTCATGTCACGATATACAGCAGAAATTAATAGTCACGTTGCATGTCCACTGTACAAACATATGTATTTATAATGGATTAGTCGATAAGAATACACGATCACGAAAGTTGACATAGATAAGCATACGCTTTCACATAAACAGCTGCAACTTTAAAAAGAAAATCAATCAAAAATTGAAGTGCTTACCGTTTTTGTAATATCACACGACAATGCAAAGAAGGATAGGATAAACTATTCAAGTACTTGTTGCGGTTAGCTCTACAAGTTAATATTATAGTAGTATTGGTTGGGTTTCTAATGAGGGCTTATGTGTTCCAAGGATGGTGAATAAACGTATAATATTTTACACAAGAGAAAGTTTTCTTGAATCGAAAATGCTGTCAGTTTATACAAAATTACAAGCAATATCACACCAGTGAAAAGTATTCTTGTTTTTATTCGTATCGGCTGGTAAAATATTTTAGTATTTTTAAAAAAATATCTTAGCAGCAAACTAGTAAACTATCAAATTATAAATTTTAATTGTGCGTAAGTTAACAAGAAATATTCTGGTTATCAGTTATGACTCGTCAATTTAGATCAACAATTTCTTGGAAAGTAGTTGCCTTCACAGTTGGATGTACATTATCACTGCTGTTCATTTTTACTTTTTTCAATAGTTCGCATAAAATTCCAAAAAAGCAAAATTTTCAAGGCAGGCCTATCCGTAAATATGAACCACGAAAGCATTTATTTCCGTATGACCCTTCCTATCCTGCCAACTACACACCGTGGGGACCGTATTGGAGAAAGTTGAAACATCGAATGTCACTGTTCATTATAAATAGATTGAAATATAAAGTAAATTTAATACATTTAATTTTACAATAAATTTTGATAGGAAATTAATTTACATTTTTGTCAGTTTGGTGGATTTTTTATAGAATGCGGTGCTCTCGATGGAGTCGGCTTATCAAACACGCTTCTCCTGGAACAAAAATATAATTGGACTGGTCTTCTTGTTGAAGCAGATCCGATTCCAGGAAATGTATTGAAGGCGAGAAATAGACGCGCTTGGGTGGCAGACGTTTGTTTGACTACATCTGTGACTCCTACAAAAATTACAATGTCAAGGCCTTTGGAAGGCGATTCAAAGTGGAATGCTGGAAGTCACATTGTAAATGATGTGCTGGGAAAGACGGTAGATGGAGGGAGAAAATTTGAAGTGGACTGCTATCCACTTTACATGCTACTACATCTCATTGGAAGGACTCAGATTGACTATTTCAGCTTGGATGTGGAAGGAGTGGAGCTAGACATTTTGAAGACGATTCCTTTCCACCGAGTTAATATTAAGGTTTAATAAATAGTTTGAAATTTGATGGCATTACACGCCAAGAAAAAAAATGATTAGATTTTTTTTGTTTGGATTGCAGTTAATAAGTGTAGAAGTAAGACCAGGAAACAAGGATGCAATTCAGTCTTATCTGGAGAGTGTCGGATACGTAAGGATTCTTGAGATGGTGGATCATTCTGAGTATATTCATGATGATGTTTATGAATTAGTTAATAGTATAATTGGTGCAGTTAAGTAATTGCTGTACAATCTTAACTCTACCTATACATTTCCTTACATTTTTGTATTATGTACCTAAAATGGATTTTTGGTATCATACAGATTGGTTTTGTAGTGTTGCTTTATAGAAAGATGTACATAAGAAGGAAATATTTTTTGGTTCTAAAATTACGCTGTATTTTTTTGCTGAAGGCAGTGCAAGCTACTATTGTATATTGTAAATCACTTTTAATGATGCTATTATAATTGAGCAAGAGGTCTCGTTGTTTTTACTTTTCCCCGTGGCTCTGTAGATTTTGAACAGGAAAGATAAACATAATTAATTTTATGGATGTAAATGCATTGTCATATCAGATTTTGTTTATACTCAAATTGTGCGCTGAATGCTTGTACATTATTTGGAAATAATGCTATGGTAAAATCATTTCGTCACTAAAACCATTTCTGGTGTGTCAAGAAAAGTAAATCCAAAGCAAATTTGTTTTGAGAATCATGTTTTTAAAACTGCATCTTTAAAACTTTGTATGCAGCGTATTATGACTGAAAGGAATTGTATAAGAAAATCCCAAAACAGTGAATGCAATGATACTTGTAATAGAATTAGCTGCATGGCAATAAAAATCAATAACATTGTAAAACCGATTTAGTTTCATTTTCCTTCAAATGAAACCTATAGGCAACCAAGATACCTGAATTCATTTTATTGTCTTGCCATTTCTGTGAAAGCTGTAATACGTATTTATAGTGCAAGGCTTACTCTCCTAGATAAATTTTGTTGCACCACAAAACTCAAATGATTTATTTTGCGTTTGTATTTCAAAGATGGAAATGGAAAAAATAACATATGAAGTTAATATAAAAGAAGATTAAGATTTATCGTACGTATGAGTTTTTAAGGATACAATGATGATTTTGTTATTAATTGGAATAAGAATTCAACTTTTTGTATTATGGCTAATTTATTTCATTTATCGTTTCCATTAAATAATATAAACAATTAGGTTTATTGCCATACAATTTAATGAAATCAATGAAATGTTGATATACTACTCCATAACTAAAATAATATGGGCAATATGTTATAATGTACGTGTCAACACCACGACCCCAAACGATTTGAACTTTTAGCTTTTTACAACTTTTCTGTCTGTATTATTCCTTACACCCTCAAATCTGGTAAATAAGTGTTAACTCAAACACACAATGCTTGTATTCCCGTGTTACATCAGCCATGACTCCGTGAATATTTCCTGAAATAACACTTTCCCTTTTTTCCCACTGCTGCTGCTGCTGCTGAAAGTAAAAGGAAAAAGTGCAAGGTCATCTCCCCATTCATTACCATTATTATTGTATCCAGCAACATATTTACGAGGGCGTATATTGCTCCCAGAATTATTAGCTGATTCACCAGAAATCTTTATCGAAAAAGCCATTCTTACAGAAAGCAACCTTTCATAAAAAAGAGTCAATGTTTGATAATGTTTTTGTTGCGCGTGCTGTACTCGTCAACAAGCGACTTAAAAATAGAATATTGTATTTTCTCATTCATTTCGGATAGTACAAAGTTATGTTTCCTTTGAGTTTGCTTGTTGGTAGCAGTCGGGGTTCTAGTTCAGTACTGTGCAAGTGCATTAGGGTTACAATCACGGGAATACTTACAACAAGAAAATCGTTGTGAATGAAGTGCTGAAATGTATTGCGGCTCGTTTGATCATTCACTTCTCTCTGGTGTCCTTACTGGTGCTGGAGATAAAGTGATAAATGGATTTATACTTTGGGTATTCTACAGATTTATAAACACTCAATGAAAATGTCAATGTCATCGTTTTATAATTTTTCCATCTGCCATATCTTGTCCACCCACTACATCACTTGTCCATTTTTTCGGATGGACCAGTAGATAAGCCGAAAATTAGTATTTGATACAAGGAGATTTATAAAAATGTGTGGAAGTATTGAACAGAAAGTTAAAGTTTTAGCAATTTTTTTCGTAAGTTCCAAAGCCCTTGTAAAAGCTACATCAAAGATGGAACACTCCATAAAATGAATTTTGATGCTTAGAGTTTCATAACAAACTTGGATGCTAATTTCCTACAAGTAATTATGGCTTTACGGCATAAACAACCCATAAAAAGATGTTACTGATGTAAAGATTTTTATTGCCTGTTAGAAACAAAAGTATCAAAACGTCGATAAAGATAACTTAGACGATAACTCCAGAATGTTTCAAACATTTGTTATTAGTAATAAAAATTGTGATACACGTGTTCTCAATGTAATCAACAAACCGTTTATTATGTATCATCAATGCCGAAAGAAGCTAGCAATAAATGTCCGCTGCATTCAAACACGTAACTCCAGACATCCGTTTCTACAAAATGTTACATAATTTTTTAATGCTCGTTTCTCTGTATTCATGGAGACGGTGTGGTGATTACATACTTTTCTACCATGTATCACCTATTGTTAGATTATTTACGTTATGTAATTTTGTGTGCGTTGCTTTTCTGCGTGCAAAAAATATCGAGCCTTTTTTTTCTTCTACGAGCATCATTATTGTTTTGAAGGTGAATAGCACCGCGTATAAACGTAATGACTATACCCAAACGGAAACTCTTACAATGTTCATATCCTAAGAAGAATTATTGATTACTGGCATGTTGTATTATCCGTTTGGCAATATTCTATTCTGCTCTACATTACATTTGTTTGGTAAATACGTCCATTTTACCAAACTATTTTTGTCATTAGTTTGATTAATTTTTTTGAGTGCTGAGTGCCTGGATCATATTATCCTGTAAACCACAGGGGAGTAGGGCGTTGTTCGTGTCAATATGGCCAAAGATGTACACGCACCCATCCATCTACTAACGATCGAGAGAAAAGTAAACCAAAACCACTGGCATAATGAAAAAGTTCCATTTAAATGAACAAAGCCCATAGCATTTACTTATCTAACGCCGTATTAAAAATTATAAAAAAAGCACTTAAGTTCTGAAAATATTTTAAAATTCACATCTCGTCTATTCTTTTAGCAAACTTGGAAAGAGAAAGGAACAGCAATAATTAGGTGAATCATATTTCCCCCCAAAGTTTTGATACTTTCTCTTCCAAAATATTACTGTAAAGTTTCATTGCTGCTGACGTTCAGTGCCCTACAAATTTTCTTTTTGTGCTATCGTGCATTAAAATATATAGTTTGCTCTAACAGAACTCGTGGCTTTTTGGTCTCAACTGCTTCATTTCAGTTTTGGTGCCTACAGGAACAAGGAACCATTAATGTAATTACTTGTGTCATTATGAAACTCCATTTGTATGAGTAGCACGGATAAAAAAACAAAAGAGCTTTTCTTCCTCTCTCCACGTGTAACCCAGCTCTCGAGAAAAGGGCGTAGCTTTAATGGCATTAGTATTTGAACGAGAAATGTTTTGCAAAGCTTATGTCATTCGGAAAAGGTCAAGTCCCACAAAACTAGGGCATTATCGATTAGCAAAGAATATCTGGAGCATACAAGCGTGAACAAAATGTATAGCCTTTATTCCCAACTAAAAATGAATTAATTATGAAAACCGTGAAGTTTTTAGCCTACTGACTTGGAACTATTTTCCACCAAAAACGGAAGTTACTTTTCCCCAAAAATATCTCACACCAAAAGCACACTCCAGAAAATATTAACACACCAACTGTAACCGTTAGCAAAGCAAACATTCTCAAATCTAACCTCATTGCAGTAAAAAATAACTCGTTTTGGTCGTCGTCTCCAACAACGTTTCTTTCATGATCCCTTCTCATTTTTGCACTAAACATTCTTGAATACATTACCCGAATCCCACTATCGAACAAAATGATACCGATCCTCCAAGCAAACTCCCGTCTTCTTATTGAGTTTATCCCAATCGTTCCAACTGACTCCCCGTATCCCTTTTTTATCACGTGACATTTCTTTTTCGTATTTACCAACAAATCATTGTCAGCTTTGCTTTTCAAACTATTTATCACGGCAAATTCTACCGAATCTCTCGACTCTACTTCTTGTTGATTGTCGTCCAAGCCTGTCATATTTTTATCGTAAATATAAAGCTTCCAGTGTTCCATCGAATGTGTAACATTTCCTGAAAATCCTTCCTCTTTTAATTGATCAGCTACAAAGTTGCTCCAAAGATTTCTAAAATGAGAAACTATGTGCGGGTAATTTACATATTTAATAGAAATTGGAATTATCATTCGATACCCATCGTTTAATAATTCGCTCAGTGATCCTCTAACATAAGCTTTTGGTGGTATGATCAATTTGCATGAAATGTCAAACTGATAATAAAAGGCTAAAATAAATGACATCGACAAAAATAAAATGTTAATAAGACATTTGTCTTTTGAGGTGCCTTGTTGCAAAATCATGGATAGGGTGTCAAAAAATTGAAATCCGAAATTTATCCCGTTTTTGAATTGATCTTTGAACCAAATTCTCAACATAATTTTGTAATGAATTATTATGCCAATTGAGCATAGCAATAAAAGGACCCAGACATTGTTTTGGAACGGCTTGCCGATTAGATTGAAAGAATTTTGTATTTTGAATTCTTCGTGCTTGTCACAATAGAAAGGAGTTAGAGATATGATGTCGTCCATTATCATTTCGGGAGAAAGCCATCTCAAGAGACTTGCTCCAGTAAACCCGTTTTTAGACTTTTGAATTATAAGGTTGCCCTTGAATTTGTATGTTGACGGCGACTCTCTAAAATTTAAAATAAATTTGTATGTATAATTTTTGAGAATTTTTTGTTTAAAATAATATTTCGTAATACCTGGCATCTCCATGAAGTATAGTGTGATTAATGCTTTCACCGAACTCGTCAAAAACGAAAATTATAGGTGGCACGCACTGCGGATGAGGGAAAAGCAAAAGATCGCGAAATATGTCCTTTGTTGAGGCAACAGAGCGACAGTTAACCCTCTGAGGAATAGCTCCGGATACACTAATAGCATATTTGTTAGCCATATGTTCAGATAACATTGTATTATTAGGTGGGTTATCTTTGTGAAACTCAAGAAGTTGGGAGTTGGTAATTGTTTCGAATGGAGATTCGCTCTTGAATAATTTTAAGTCGAATTCGCAATTGATACAAGCCCATTGAATCCAAATGACTTCTCTCTTTCTCTGGCCAAGTGCAACTACAAATGTCAAAATAGGTGAGGTGTGAACAATATCAAAAATTTCCGTAGGAACAGCCCACTTTTCATTTTCTGTTAACGCAAAAAGAATTGTACTTCCGGTCGAATAGGAAGTAGCTAGTCCAGCGGTAGCCTTTTTCATCCAGAATGTCCAGACAGTAAACATCCAGTTTTCTGAATCATCTTTTTCCATGGTTGGTCCTGTGTAAATTTGGGACAGCTCGGATATGAATACGTTGCAAGCGAAAAGTAAATTATTATGGCGATAAGCTTGAAGAGAAATTGGTGTCAGTTCGTATATTTGGCTTTGACTGTTGTCGTTAACTTTGTGTGGGACATGCGTAATCAAACGGAGGAATAAAATAGTGGGGTCATTTTCAATGATATTTTTTTCTGTCCAGTCGGTAATGATTTCTGAATGAGCGTGATTTCTTACAATGAAAAGCGTGCAAAATTGATGACGGGTATGGTTAACTTGTATGTTCAACTGAAAGGGTTCACTTTGCCCCATGGATGAATGAATAAAACAAATTATTAAAAATGTAAGCATTGTCAAAACATTCTATCAAATATATTATTGTACAGATGAGTCTAGCAGCAGCAAGCACTGAAATTATAATGCACAGATAAAATGGTCAAGGTAAAAGTTACATTCGTTTTTTTTTCAAAAAAAAATTGTTTTCGTTCCAGATACGCCATAACAAAAACTGTAATATTTGGTGACATTCAAAAGTACTTGTGTTTCCAGCCAAACGAGAAATTCACAGAAATTAATTGTTTTCTTCTCAATCGCTTTTGTATTTATATTTGTAACTGTAATTTTATACAGTGACACAAACATTTCAATATGATGTCCTTGAAATTAAATGTCACAAAAATACTCATAAAAATCACTCGGTCGTGCAAGTCTACCACGTGAAGAAATGATGAAAACAAGTATCGATCGACGTACACGACAATGATTAGTGTATATGCACATTTTTGGTATCAAATTGCCAAGAATTCAACTTCAAGTAAACCAGAACGGCTTTTCTTAATGAGAGGTTAACAAATGCAGTTTTCGTTGCAACCCATGCCAATGAAATCGTTCGGGAAAGGGAAATCTAGCAGCTGTCTAGTAACTTGTAATGGAGATAATACCCTTAGCATTTTAATTCTTTTTTTGTGCTCAATCTGCATATTTTCACTTGACTTAGCTTCCACCCCATTATTCTTCTCTGCTTACTCTTGTCCTCTCCACACATTTAGAATGCATGTATTTTCCTTTCTCAAGTCTGCAGAAAGAGACAAGAACTTGGTCTCACATTCCCTTCTTCTTTCCATTCATTTTCTCCTTGTGTCTTTGAGCGATTATCTTTGCTCCGTTAGCCAAACTATCTGGTAATCACAAGAGAGGATCGGGAAGAAAAGAACAAAAAAGCTGAACCTGGCATCAGGAAGAATCTTGCCTTCTCATACTTCCACTTTTGTGTATGCTCGGCTAAACAAAAGTTCATTTTGAACCATGGCATTGAGCTTTCTTGCACTTCATGGGAAAATGCATCAAGCCAGACAAAAAGTTGGAAAGACGGAAGCACAGTAGCCAACAAAATTGCTGTAGTCATGAAAATGTTTTAGCTTGGGAGATAAATAAAAACGACCTGTATAGCATCTGCCAAACACAAATTAATGGGAACTGAAGATATTCAAAGTCAATTTAGAGACGGTTAATGATGATAAAAGAAAATGCATTAGGGAGACAAATAAACAAGATAAATTTTGTTTGATGGTCAAAAAAAGGCTTTTTATTTTTGGGTAATTAAGACGTCGAAATTCCAGAATGTTTGGGCATTCTCGACTCATTCCAAAATGTTAATACAAACGTATTGTCAAGGTGCAAACCTTATTTGCTTTCTAGATTGCATTCAAACTTATTTCGTGGTTTCATGATTTTCATACAAAATGGATCTTGCGGTTTCCACAAGAAAACGATGATGCACACCTACCAGGAATGTTAAAAATGTAAAGTCGTTATTACATCACATTTTTTCTGAAAAGTGGGGATTTTTAAGAAAATGAGAACAAGAGTGCAAGGTCATGTAGGAAAAGCTAAAGGAATATAAAAATGTTCCTTTTTTCTCAAGATGAGATTTCATTATTACGTAATAGTCTGGTAAACAAGCAAACAAAAAATGGACTGAGCGTGTGTATCTTGAGAAGGAATACAGAGAAAAGATTGAGCTTGAGATGGAAAGAGATGCAATTCTTGTGGTCGTAATATGAGAGAAGCGTATGAAGTTGTAACGGAATTCCCCCCTCTTATTTTTCTCCCTTCCTGTTCACATTTTTATTGCATTGCACCTTTGAGAGTTGGGATAATATGGGTTTTTTTCTCGGCGGCGTTCAACTTGTTCACAAATGATAAAAAAGAGAAAGTCGTGTTATGAGGGTAATGGAACATACTTAGAAATTGTAAACTTATGGCCAAAAGAAAAAAGTGTGTGTATTAAATTATAAGTGTGTTCTTTATTAGCAGCTTTATTGACTGGCCGAATCTTTTTATTTGCCGAAATATGTTGGTAATATTATTACATCTTCTAATTTTCAACGAGAAATAGTGCTCGTCGAAGTTTATGAGTACGATTGCAGATCATCTTTGCTTTTAAGTCGAGCGATCTAATTTGATGGTATAATTTGGTCATATGTTCATTGCCACTTTCTTCCATTATTTCCACTTACTCGTGTTAATTTTTTGGTATTCTATTTTTACAATGTCTTTATGATTTTGGGTTTCAACTTATTCAAAAATATGTTACAGGTAATTTTATAAATAGTTACTGAAAGTGCATTTCCCTGTATATCATCACCATTCGCTGTCTAACATTAACCACTAAGCTTCAAAGAATAGCTTTCCGTATGCTATGGGTCTATTCAGAAAAAAATGGAGAAAAGTCGTATCTGAGGTTTTATTCATTTTTGTCAAAGTTCATGCATGAATGAATTTTTGTACTGGTCTGCAGAGTTCAACAACGCATGATATATTCACAAACACAGAAGAAAAAGTGATAAACTTTATCATGTCAAGTCATGCATAATAGGCGTATTTGACTTGAGCACGGAATACGTACGCATTTCCTATTTATACAGGGAAAGGACACTTTTTTTGTGAAGTTGACATAGTGAAATGGACGATAATGCGAGAGATGCAACTTGATCCATTTTATCCGGCCTGTCTCACCGAATAGCCAGGTACATGTTTGTGTGTATGTGTGTTTCCAACATGAGAAAGAAATATTGCTACACAAGCCAGCATATTCTTTATTCTTTATTTTGAAGACATAATAACCATATTATTGCGTCAAAACGTAGTAAACTGCAAAATATATTCTTTGAAAAATATATTTTGATTATATTTGCTATGCCAATGAAAATGCCAACAAAACATTTAATTGTTAAAAATATGTCATTAAACATTCTTTTGAAAGTAAAATCAAAAAACCAAAATCACGTGATGCCACGTATAAATTATAATAATAGCGTTTACATAATTCTAATTAGTCTCGACTCACGTTGTTGTAGAATTTAAACATGCATAAACAGGCATGGAGAATTGGTTAGTGTATTTTTGTTATTCGCTTCGCTTACCTGCATGGCATAACATTCTACCGCGTTTCGCATTGCTGTACATGAAAATCTGAACAAAAACAAGTAAACGTAGAAACGAAAACTAAGAAAATGCTTTTGAGGAGAGAAAAAAAGATAATCATTTCGATTCTACCAAGAATGAGATCCCTGAAAAGAAGATTGGGCACATCTTTTTATCTGTTGTTCATGAACACCCTAACTGGCAAAAAATATTAAGTAAAAATGAAATTCGTTGGAGGGGGAAACGTGGATATGAGCTGGATTAACTTTTTTGTCGCAACGTAACACGAAGTAACTTACGGAAAAGTTGGATGTATGCTTCGTGCTAGCATTTTATCCAGCCAGCAGTGTGACTTGTGGTTTTAAAACCTTCCTTCTCTGAGGAAGAGTTCATTGCATTTGGTGCTTGTAATCTCAAATCTCATCTGTTCTGAATTTCAAGTTCATTTTAATTTAAAATAATTTTTTTGTCTTTCCTTTTGTTTTTTTGGACCTGATAATACTGGTAGTCGTATCATTTTATTATGATTCTATCAGATATAAGCCCGCATTTTAACCTCACATGAAAACAGAGGTTCTTCGTTCCGCTAAATTACACACTCTTAAAATGAATAGCTTGGGTTAATGAGTCTTGCACAGAAAGAAAAGTGCACTGAATGCGCTTGCATGAATTTTTAGTCAAGAAGTTTATTATGGATAAAACAGTACGACACTAGAAATGCATTGTTTTTACCGTTTTTGCTGAATCAAAATGATTCACAAGTTTACTTGTTTTCGCTGTCATGATTGTTAAAATCCACTGCAGTGTACAATTTAGTACATAGAATATTTATTTTTGTGAGCCTTTGGTTCTTGGCGGTCATTCATTTAGTATATTCGTTTTATTTTCTACCGGATTCATTAAGGATTATCTTTGGATCGTTAGTCATGTTCACATGACAATCCCAAAAACCTGAGTAACAACGTTGAAGAATCACAGCCGTGACTGTGATTAGGTGTTTAGTTTTGATAATAATTCGAAAGTCTGCAATATACCTGCAGCATAATTTTTGTTATATCAAACATACATAATGATCCATGTATAAATTAGACAACAAATTCTTTGGCAAATTCGTCAATTTAATGAAAATGAAGTTTGGGCTAGTTTTTTGTAAAAAAAACTAACAAGCTGTAATGATGTATATAGGAAGAGAGTACAAGTCAACAAATAGGGAAGTTTGGAAGCGTAATTGATTATGGAAGCTGTTGTCGGAAGTTATCAGTTTGTCTCATAACATTACTAACTTTTATTAAGAAAAAAAAATTCCTAATATTTGCAATGAAAAGTTAACATGGTTTACCACTTGCCTTTTTTTGTTTGATACTATGCAACATGGAGTCCAACGTTATTTCTACACAGTACAAAAATTATATCCCTTTAGCGGAAAAAACAAATAAGAACACGGATTTCGCAGTACGAGAATTCTTCTGAGAATTGTTGTTCCATATTTCCGGACCCAAGCCAAGTTTACTACAATATATTTTCTCAAATTAATCACGACAAGCTCAACAGTGCATTCCAGCACAGACACAAAGTTTGTTTCCTTTCTGCTCGGGGCAGGCCTACTTTCTAGATCCAATCGCTGCGTAGTTGACAAATTGCGATGATTTATGAGTTAATATATTAGTACTGTGTTGTTATTTGCTTGCACCCAGTGCCCTTCTGGCAGTAATGTGCAAAAACATATTTCTTTGCAGAAAGAATAGTTTTTTACTTGATCCAATAATATTTTACGACTTCCTTTGCTAAAACATGTCGTTTTGTTATGACGACGATAACTTGTCATTTTATTGTCAGGCCGGATCATATTAATCCGACATCCCGCTAAAGTACATCATTCCAAAGCAAAGCCTTGACGGATCCCATCCCACTCATCTTTTTGCAGAAATAAATCCCATGATGGAATTGCAACAACAAATACACATCAGCAGCATCCATCTATCAAATTGACAGTAAAACTTTGTCACATTTTAAGCGACAAGCGGTTATGACAAATTATCCCAATATTTGATCGACCCTTAATGATAAATTAGTGTCATTATTGTTCCCAAGGACAAATTGGTACAGTTGTTGTCCGACTCTAAATGCCAAACAAAAGGTTTTCTGAAGCATGTCACAAGTGAAAAATATAATTAAGCTTTCATATTTCTGGTAGTATTGCAGTTCTCTACGATAAAGGAGAAAACAAATTATTCCCCTCGGCATAAATGTTTCTCAACACAAAAGTTGAGTGCGAGATGCGCTATGTCTGTAAGACGGGTTTAGTTCTAAAAGGGCAGTGAAATAAGTCAAGGGTAATTCTTTGCGTAGAATGTAAATAGATGTTTAAAGCAACAAAAAAGTTAAAACCGTTAATTTTACAAACACATTTTAAGCTTGGTAAACAAATAGTTGGAAAGGTATATAAAAATTTCACTTGAATGTTCAAAATTTTCATCTCCCCCATAAATCCAGAAATGTCAAGTCTCACGATCTGTGCTTTCATCATGCGTGTCATTAACCACGAAATACATACGTACATTTTTGCCAATTTTATTTTGATAGGATTCCAAACATTAAAGATGCGGACGACAGTTTTTATTATTAGAACTTTATGGGAAAAAATTAGTATTTAAATTTGTACAATATTATCTATTCATAGAGCTGAATTTAAAACTAAAATCAAAAACTTTCGGAACAATTTAAACTATTTTATTCTAAGAAATAAAATATGCATTAAAGCATTCTAGAGATGCTGGTATCCACTTGAACGCGTGCTATTATGAGATTCTTAACAACGGGTAAGCGATCCAAACGTGTTGGCGTTATCAAGATTGTTAAGATTTGGAGTAGAATATTCCAATCGAGTCCTCTCTCCTTGGCAGTTGGTATCAGTGAAGGTATCTATACAATCCTCCCCTAGTGTTACAGAAGCAAGACGGTAAGCCCGAGCGGGTTGAATGATGTGACAAACATCGTAATTGAGCCAAACAGGATACCAAGATCCTAAAGGTTTACAAAATTTAAAATAATAATTCTTGCAAAACGAGAGAACAAATTTTCGTTTTAAAATTTAATGTATTGAAACATAATTTTTGTTGGCTTACCTCGAAAATTTGAGTAATGGTAGAAGATGACCAATCCATTTTGTGCATTGCAACCAATTACTACAGACAGCAACAGAACAAATTTTACAAGTGGAGTCATCTTCAAAAGTTTCCAAAATTGGTTTGTTATTTTAACTTTGTAATATTTTTGAGAAGAATACAGCAGATGGTTTTAACTGGCTAACTTTCCAGTTTTTGCTGTTGTATTTATATACATCACTTGAATGTAATCATGAACGCAGTTGACGTCAAACGTGAAATGTTTGTTTGCTCAAACATTTGTACAGGCGGTAAAGATTACAATGGGAATTATTATAGATATTTTAATTTTCGTCGCAAATCGAATGAAAGAGTTCACAACGAAATTGCTTTGTAAATAAATGACTAATTTTTATTTTGAAAGCATATGCTCCCTACAAGTTGCTAAAAATTACCTTAGAATTTTCAGGGAAGCTTGTCGGATGATGGGTTGGATGCTAATTTTTATTGTATCACTTTACTCATTCTAATTTCATATCTTTTATATAAAATGCTGTAATTTATGTATCATTGAGGGAAAATGGCTGATTCATTATTAAAATTTCCTGGAATAGAAGTCGTATGATGCCAATAGTCATAGTCCATATTTTTGAACCGGATGCATTTCTGCATATCATTTTTGCTCGCATTAGTGGTACCAGTTTATATCCAACTGGATGACTTAAAAAATATATTGGATTACAAAATGTTATTCTTCAAAACAATTTTGTTTGGTAAGTTCATATGGTTGCCGTACTTTTAAATTATTATACAATTGACGAATGTAAAATTATGCATGTTCAGATCCGGTATAGGACATCCTACGAATTTGACGATATTATTAAACGTAAAAATAACCCTAATTCACTTCCGGTTAGTGTTCTGACTATGCTTATATAGATTAAAATTAATCTTCAATCTAAACAAATAGGAAATCTTTGAAATATTCCATAGGCAAATGCAAAGGTCGTGTTTTGTGACAATTGTCAAATATGGATTGCTAATACAAATATTAATTGGACTAGAACTGTTACCAAGTCTATATGACTTAAAAATTGTATATAATTGCTGACTTGTAATTTTAACAAAAAAACAATTCAAAATGAGTTATGTCATGAAGAAACTATATAAGATTCAAAGCCTGGGTTACAAAAAATGAAATATATTTTAATATACCATATAAGTTTTATCTAAAATCCTGACTTCTTCAAATTCCTAGTACGACGGGCACCCGATAATTTTCGGCTCGTATTCATGCACTAGAAAAAGATCGAATTGGATATTAAAAATGAAAGAGTTGTCAGCTCGGGTTTTTTGCAGATGCCTGTATATGTGAGCCGTCGCAGCACTATTATTGTGAGAATTGTAATATAACTTTTTATTGCAAATATGTGAAAGATCAGTTTGGCGGTATCCTCCACAAAAATATATGTCTGATGCACTGAATAATCTTCATTACGTCTAGACTGTATACCAAGCTAGAGGTTTGTATCCCGAAGAAAACTGTAATTTCGGAAGCCCCGTTCTTAAAATATAGCACAAATACCGTTCAGATAAATGTAGTCCTAAAGAAGGAATAATCATTTTTATGTAAAAAATTCTATTAATATATTCTGATACAGAACCGGGATATGGAAAAACAATAAAACTAAAATTGGCTCGAACAGCATGCTAACTATCGCACATTATTGAAAAAGAGACTGTTCCGTCTTCGGCGGGTTTTTATTATAATTTGATATAAACATTTTTTCAGTCTGTTCAGGAATGTTTGGTGGAGTGAAATCATTTTGAACCAAGTTGCATATCAGCAACGTGCAATTACTTTCATTGTAAATTACCTAACATATGTCATGGTAACTGGAAATGGATATACTGTCGCATTGAATCTTGTCATTTGACCATTGATACTCTCCAGCATTCAGCAAATTTTCACAGCTTAACTATTCCCAAGTACTACAAAACTAATTATTTAATGGGTGCACTTGTTAGAAAAATGATTTTTAATGATTGAAGTATCTAAACGACTCTAAATATACTCTATGACAAATATGTAACTTCTAAGTTCATGCTACCGGGCAATTATGGATGTTGTTAGTATTGCGAAATAAATGAGTAGTTTTTTTTGCAACAAATACAGTTATTCATTTTACACAATTTTGTATACATACATGGAGTTTTTAAACTAAAGCCAAAATTTTCTGATACAATTTAAATTAATTTATTTTATCAAATAAAATATGGATTGAAACCTTTTTTACCGATACCACTTGACGACCTGTTATAGCTATGATGAGGTTTTTAACAACGGGTAAGAGATCCGAACTGGTTTGCATTATCAAGATTGTTGAGATTTGGAGTAAAATATTCCAATCTAGTCCTGTTTCCCTGGCAGTTGGCGTCAGTAAAAGTATCCACACAATCGTATCCTAAGTGCACCGAAGCAAGACGGTACGCACGAGCTGGCTGAATGATGTGACAAACCTCGTAGTTAATATAAACATGATATGAGGACCCTAAATGTTTATTAAAAATTTAACAATTATTGCAAAACGGAAGAAAAAATTTTCAATTTGAAATTTAATATATTGTGACACAATATGTTGGCTTACCGCGAAAATTTGGATACTGGTAAAAGAACACCAATCCATTTTGTGCATTGCAAGCAATTATTACTGAAAACAGCACAGCAAATTTCATAAGTGGAATCATCATCGAAAGTTGTAAATTTGGTTGGTGACTTAAAGTTTGTAATATTTTGGTGAATGATGGAGCAGATCTTTTTAACTGATGATTTTCTAGTTTTGCGATTGGATTTATATACATTGCTTGAGCGTAATCCTGAATGTAATTGACGTCAAACGTAAGTAGACTGTTTACTCGTACATTTGAACAGATTATAATAATTACAATGGGCATTATTCAATGTGTTCTATTTAGATATTTTATTTTTTTTCGCTTGTGAGATAAAAAAGTTTGCTGCAAAAAAGTTTTTTTTTAAATCCACCACCTTCCTCATAAAATGAATAAATAATTTTTGTAATGAAAGTACATACATTACAAGGGTTGAGAAATATTACATGGTGACAAGTATGTATTGTTAATTTTGATTACCATTCATCCCGGATTTGCGGTAACTTAATATTTTTGACCTTCTCAATTTTTTTTCCTATGGACGTTGATTTTAAATTTACGAGATACACTTGTTACGTCAAGCATATTAGTCATTCTGGTGCAACGGATTTTGGATTTAAGCTGGGGTAGTTTATATAACAATGATGCAAAATCGCAGGGTGTTATTACAACTGTAACCATTTGGATTAAAGAATATATGCTGACGTGAATCAAACTGTTTTAATTATTTTATTATATAGTAGGACATATTCCTTAAACCATTTTTTATTTTGGTAGAGTACAGTTGTATGCTAATTTGTAAAGCTTTACTACATAATGCATTGTAAAATATTAAAAAACATGCTTTCAAAGCAGTTTATTGTTGGCTAACGTGTTTTCCTGTTTGGATCATCGACAGAAATTAATTTCCCTGGATATTGTATCCAGAAAATGCTAATCACCTAACTTTGATCATTTCATTGAAAAAGTAGAATTATAATTGAGGTGAGCGATTGGTATTACAATACTTTATTTTTTATTAAAATCGGAAAATAAGAAATAGGATATTATATTCTTAGTTGTTTCGCTTCTGAAGTAACAGGAATATTTTAACATTGCCTAACAGATCTTAGACGATTTATGAGTGCGACGAAACCTTGATTTGCTACGGGTATCCGAATTGAATTTCCCATGCAATTTTGCTGACCGTATATAAAAATGCAAAGGCCCGAGCGTTTACAGAAGAAAATCGACTAGCCAAGGCGACATCAATATTCCTACATTCTCGCGAATGTAGGAGATAGCAATGGTCCAGTTCTAACGTTAGCACAAATCAAAAATATATCAGATTTATTATTAATTAATTCAAACTATATTGACATCAAGTATTTATTTACCGCCAGAAATGGATTGCTCGTAAAAGTTGATCCATTGTGCGTGACAAACAGTTATTATAGAAGTCAACAAAGCAAGTTTTACAATTGACTTCATCCTCAAAAATCCCTCAAATCAGTTACTTATTAAAGGCTCGAATGATTTCTTGAACTCTGTCGTAACGTGTTGTTAACCGATGATGAGTAGTGTTTGACCCTCCACTTATATCTATACTCCTGTATATGTAGTACAGTATATCATTTGATGTCAAATGCAATAAATTTGTTGATCAGAACATTTCCGCATATTATAATTACAATTTAAAGCATTCAATGCAAACATTATTTTAATTTATGCAATTTACGGCTGGATAGCAAAATAAAAATATGCTAATATTCCGGAACATCTTTTGATGAAATAAAATATAACAACTGTAATATAAATACAAACCTTGTATTCCACGCATCTATAAATGCATGTCCAAATTTTAGTATTTATATTTGGCCTTCATCGACTACACTATTATCTTCGTATTATGTTCATCGACTTCAACCAGAATTTAGCACACAAAATATAATCAAAAAAAGTCGTTATCATTTGAGGGCAATGATTTCCAACCCAAATATGATACTTTCCAACACAAAACTCAATGTAGCTTATAGCTGCAGCATCACAAAAACATGGATAACAATTATCATGTCTTTTTCTACAAATGTATGTTAACAATGAACATACATTAAATCAAAATATTATTCCTAACATCCCCACAGACGTTGCGGGTTTGTTTTCTGCTTACTAATTCTTGCGCTTGTCGTCATATATTTATGTTGCGCTATTTTGCATGTGAGAATAATACATTTATTTCAACCTGTTTTCATAGATACCAACTTGACAAAACGATATGGAGTATGATATTGTTATTCTTATTCTAGAATACTAATTGAATACTTTGAATAAACGACAGATCTAGTTTCAACAGATCTTTAAGTTATCTTAAAAAAATTTGTGAATATTTACAGTTGAATTAAAGAATAATATATTTTTGTTCCCAAACTAAACCCAGTGACGGAAATAGATAAAAATAGTGAATAATTTCTGTTTGTTCATCCTGACAACAAATAAACTAAAATATGTTATAAATAACTATTTCCAATAACATTTTATCCTACCTGGGATCTGTTCGTGCAAACTTTCTAATATTCGATTAAATTCAAAATAATATGCTCCAGCCATTCTTTCGTACATACAGATACCACAAGAATTGATGTAACGGTAACTTATGGCCCATATTAAATCGAAAATCTGGAAGGCGATAACTTCGACGTGTTTGGGGCTAAAAAATATGGACCCATGTGTGTGGCAAAAATATACGGCACAGGTAAATATCTTGCTCAATAATTAAGGTACGTGTTCTGGTTTATGTAATATTTTATTTAACATTTTGTAACAGGTCAGGGCTATGGACAATCCACAAAAATCAAAATTTCTCGCCCAACAATGCAACTCACATTATTTGTTGCAAAGCGGATAATTCCAATCTTGTTGGGAATTGTCTGAGCAGAAATGCCAGGCAATGTATTCAATTTGCTTCAATCTGATCTCTGCGGTGACGATATGCCAAACGACGTTACAAATCTCAGTGCAATAAAAGCAGGTATCGCTTTGGTAATAAACTATCTCAGTTGGGATATTGGATCACGATGGATTTGTTAATTGGACGGTTAATGATCTCCAGCCTCCAGCAGTAATTCATAGGTGAAATCAATAAGCTATTTCTTGATTTATTAATTCATGTTATATCCAATTTGGTTTTACAATTATTTTCTAATATTCTCAGTCAAATGGAGGTTAAGATATGCAGTCCGGAAGGCAGGAATTTTAAAGTTGAGCTGTTTGATCAGATAACGGCTTACGGAGCTTTCCAACTTACAGAAAAGCTATATAGCACGTCAATTCGTACCATAATAGTAGTGTTACTTTTGGCCAGTGGATTTGCTGAAATTGCTGCTGTATTTGTTATATTTGTTATATTGTCTGGAACTTCTATATTCCTGAATATATACTTGGTTGGCTTAATTGTGTAACGCATAATTTGCATACTGGTAGCGTCTAGCTTTGCTGGAGATTTTTATCAAGAGTCTAATATTTCAAAAAGCGCATTAAACAGAAAGGTTAAATACTACAAACGAGATGATAAGATTGCACGTAGAATAATTGAATCATTCCTTCAGTCTTGTCCTGTAGAAAAGATCCGTTTTGGAATCACAGATTATATTGAAAAGGTACTCCTCCGGTTTTTGAAATGTTTTGTTTAAACAGGATAATTGATATACTTCTGATCAGAAAATAAACCTAGTACTTAATACTAAATATATGTAGTCAGCAGTTTCTTGTTTTTTTTTTAAAAAATCACCCTGGTTCTACCTATTAGCAGGAAACATGCTGACGTCAAGGAAAATAGATTTTAATTTTGGGGTCAACTGGGAAGAAATTAAGTGTGGTATTTTAAATCAAACCCTTTAGAATGTACTTGTATAAATTTAATATCAAAATATCTAACAAACCGTAAAAATCATATAAAAAGTATATTCCTCTCCCAGACTGAAATATATCGCAAATAGGAAGATACCTAATTAAACTTTCTAATATAAATTGATCCCAAGGTTAAAAACTTAAATATCTTTGAAGGTTTAAGTGAGAATTCATTAGAGAAATGCAATAAATAATTACATTCGATTATGCCTTAATGTTCGGTACACAAAATCAATAATTCGTCCGAGTTTGCAAACCCTGCATAATTATGCAAATTCCCACGTCTGGCATGACTGGCATCACATTTTCCTTGGTTGAATCATTTTTGTTGTTTGAATTTTGTCAATCTTTTATCTACATGACTTCACGTATAATAGATAGTTAATATTTTATTGCATCCGGCGTTAAGTATTTTACAATATTGGCCAAATGTAGCACTGAAATAATCTTCTCTATAGTTAGTAAATAAATAACTATTAACAACCATCCTTTCTTTGTGTCTGTTTGGAACTAGACATTGCTCAAAATTCAATCACACCTGAAGATGTCCCTGGCATTTCCAACCATGAAAACGTTTATTTCACTTTTGGTGATATTACTGGTAAGCTATGTGACTAATTTTGTACATTTTATTTTAAAGTACTTGATAATGATAAATAATTAGTGATGTTCATAATTGCAGATCACCTCAGCAAACTGCCGCCTAAGGAATGGAGTAGACCCCTGTGTGCCAGATCACTACCACTCCTGGTACTCCCATCAATAATTCTACCAAACAAAGCAATAAAGCCAGAGACAGATATTCAATGCTTTAGGAAATGTCAAATTGAAAGGGAATCGAAAAGACAAAAACAGCAAGGAAAATAGTTGAATCTTTAAAAGGAATGCTAATATACACAATACAACAACACTACCAAGAAGAAAACGAGTAACTTTAAGATTGAATTCATTATTGCTCCTATCTTCTCACTATAAAGTGGAGTATAAATCTGATCAATTAGCTATAGCATATATCAACATAACATTTATAACTAGTTTATTTTAAGCTATCTGTTAGTTTAATTTAAAAGTTATGCAAACAAATATTTTCTTTTGTTAGCAAATCGCCAAGCCAATCCAAATTATGCAGTTGATTGACTTACGAGATAAATCATTTTGAACGATCTGATTAATAAAGCCTGCGTTACCAATAAAGTATCTGGCTATATTTTTTTGCAAATTGTTCTCCAAATTTAGGCTATGTAGAAAACATGCTATTAGATATTTCACGAGTTTTTTAAGTTTTCAACTCTAATTTTATATTTAATGAGAAGTAATTATATATCCCATTTAGTGTTTAGATTGAAATCAAAGCCGACAAATACCTTGTCAGCATATAATCAAATATGGTATAAGTAAATGTTTTTCAGGGATGCCGTAGTTACTTATTACCTGTTTTGAGCAATCTACGCAACTAGAATGAAGTATCGTCAATTCTGTGTTTACGAAATGGAGGATATAATTAGTAGATTAACTAATACTTTGATTATACGCCGACCAATGTAAACCATGACCATGCATTAAAAATGAATAGCCAAACTTTAGTCTACTCCAGGAATTATTTAGGCTCCCACACTATTTAAGCTTAATAATGTCTAACTTGACAATTTATTTGCGTAAAATGTAGAATATTCCGGATAAAAGTTGCTTGGTGACAATTTTATGCTTTAATCAATTCTTAGAAGGCCAAATTTAATAGAATGACCTTTAAGACTTTTTTGCTTCATTATATGATGTAATTTGATAATCAGTATCAAAACTGCGCACTAAATGTATAGTTGTTGTGGAATAGGCCATAATGTTTACAGAAATATTAATAATTCAATGAGGATACGCGGGATGATACATGTAAGCGTAGAAAGATGGAAGCATGTCTTGGGTCATGTCCAGTTGAAAAGGCGAATTTTGGAGTGACAAACTTTATTGATAAAAACACTCCTTTGGTGTTTAAAATGTTTTGTGCAGACAGGATAATTGACATGCTATTAATAAGAAAGTAAAGCTTACATACATAATAACTCATGTTATGGATTTCCCCTTATACAATATCTTGCTATGATATTATTTGTAACTGTTCAAGTTTGTGTTCATGTATAAACGGGGTTTGAGAATGCAAAGGAACAAGAAGCTTGAAGAAATCCTTCTTGTTAATTAATTATTCTATGCAGCAATATGCCACGTATGAACTATCTTTTCGCTATATAATTAAACGTGAAAGTCAAATAAAAAGTAAATGCCACAAAGGATGATATTTAATTTAAATAAATTTACCAAATGGTACTTCCCACATAGTCAACTTTGTCAACAGACATCGTCCTGAAAGCACGTCGTCCTGAATCGTCGTTCGTTACTATGACGAAATTATGATTGTGTAATAAATGTATTTGTCATTTGTCACGCCTTAACCCTGGAATAATCTACAAGAATATCACTTGGAATATAAAAACAAAAATATTAAGTTATGGAAGATTTTTCTGACAAACCTATAGTTTATCTAAGATTGCAAATGCCACCTTAACAATATTATAATTTCAACAATTTGGAAAGATGCGAACATACTTCCTAATTAAACCTGCCTAACGTTTTTGTGCAATGACTGTGACTAACATGTACAAAATTAGAACCATTACCCACAAATCAAAAGAAATGATTGATTAATAATTATATAGGTATTGCAAGTCATTTTATAAACAATTTCATTACATTTTCCGAAAATTCATTTACAAATTAGTTCGTTTCAGACATTACGAGAATCTTTTAACAGCGCCTTAACGACCTTAACCGCTTTTGCAGTACAACATTACTGTGACCTGAGCTTCCTGGTGCTATTCTAGCCCAATTTCCTCCACAATTAAAATTTTCGTACGTAATAATGCAAAGCCCCCGGGTATTTGCAGAAGAGATTCGATTAGCCCATCCGGCCTCAATGTTGTAACAAATTTGGTACGGTAATCGTACCCATAGATGATCTCCTGAATATAGTTATAAATAAACATTAGAAGTTAATTTTTATTGTAAGCCAATATTTTTTTGAAATGTATTAATTTACCTCTGAAGTGGGGATATTCGTAAAATTGGATCCATTGCGCATGGCATACGGTTACTAAGGAAGCCAGCAAAACAAATTTTATAAGTGACATCTTTCGGAAAGTAAATTCTTCAAAACTGGTTGATTGTTTATAATCTCTGAGATATACTGGATTTTGCGATTCCCGGGTTTGAACTGATGTTGACAACTGCTAAAACTTTGATTTATATACTCCTCGAGAAAATCAACCTCCATGATGCATGATATTCGACGTCAAACTTTACAATGTTGGTTAGTTTGCTTAAGCATTGAATTCAGTTACTATTATGGTCATTCTTTCTTTAGATATTTTAATACCTGAAATGATTTATACAAAAGAATATAACAAACCCGTCTGCTGTTTTGTTGCAATTCCACGAACTGGTAACAAAATTGATAAGTAATTCATTGTTACAGTAACAAAACTTGCCCACCTGTTGTTACAATTTATGCGGCAAATATCAATTCAAAACTAATATATTGATATGGGTCAGTAAGTCTCTTGTAAATTTTAAGTTTCAATTATGGATTAAATGGATTTAAAACCCATTTAATGCAACTTCCGAAAACGTGCCGTGTAATCTTACGTCGTGCCTGCAATTGGCGGGATCCGTTCAAAAGAAATATACAAATCCAATCAACAAAAATAAATGCAATGTGTAGCAATGCCATGAAATCCGTCTTGATGTTTTAACATCCGTTCTCGGATGGTTGCTGTTGGTTGTAATGAAGTGTCTAACAAAATACTCACCGTCAGTATACTTCACCTCGTATTGTGACCATAACCGGCGGTACAGGTTAGTGTTCAGCAATTTTATTGAATATATTTCAGCGGATCTGAGTAGCCGAGGAGAATATTTATATGCTAGCCAATCTGTTAAGTATTCCCTGAGATTCATGTTGACCGATAGACAGACGGACTTGATGCCAGTTGCAGAGCTACTCTATAGCGGTAATGCTTCCGAAATATATCAACCTCGCCATTCATGCGACTTTATTCTTTGTTCATATTTATTATTGATATTTGGACATAACTCGGCGTATCGATATGAATCAAAAATGAGCACATGGTATATTTCATCTTCAGCAGAAAAATATTATTGCTTTGCTTGTGATTAATTTATAATAATTATGATAATTTACTAACCAATAACAAGTTGTTATTATGAAAACAGGGGAAAAGGCATAATGGCGTATCGTATTTTCAAACTGCAAAGCTTCTGTTACATTTTCACACAGCACACGTTATTTCGTCAAGGACGTTGTTACTGAAATTGGCCTTGCCGATTTTCATTCAAATAGAGGAGATATTGTTAGCAATATGTATTAGATAGATACGACGCCATCGTGTAGTAAATAATTGCTTGCTTTCATTAACTTCGCTCTTTTTATATATATATTTTAATGTACATATAGCGCAGAATAATTTTCACATCCCAACATATATAATTATAATAACTAGCATAAACAGCAAAATGTCTAAACTATTTAATTTATTTTGTACGACCTTGTCCAGATTTGCTGTTCAATTTTTAAAAAAATAAATACTTTCTCCTCAACATAGACGCCCAAGGATCTACATGTTATTTTGAAGTTTAAAAGCTGCAGTTTACGCTGACAAAAGGAACAGTACATGTAATATACCATAAGTAATTTTTCCTCATTATAATAGATGTAACAGCAGCAAATGATTTATAAAAGATATCTGGTCTGATTATAATATATATGCTGACTATTCTAAGGAAAATTATTATTCTACGGAATAGAATTCGCCATACGTGGTACTTCTTACTTAACTCGCTAACAATTGCGTTACCGGGATATCAATGATTTAAGGCTTCTAATGCTTGTTTGGTTACGATAAAAATTAGTTTCGGATTTAGAAATAACCGACGTTTCTGGAATCATCGGGTTTACTTATAAGGGATATTTGACAGCTTTACAAGTATTTTATTGGATACAGATTTTTATAAAAAGCTTTTTTGCGGTTCTATGAAAATTTAGTTTCGAAAAGGGAATTTTTGTAAAAACTGCTTGCCAGTAATTTTGTAATAATTTCCATGTTTGTAAAACCAATTATAAGGAAACACATAATTGAACAAGTGTGATATATAAACTTCACTGGTGGAAATGGGAAACCAGATTTATGTTCATAGTTTTCATGATGTAAAATAAACTTAGACTTACCAAACAGGTGACTTCATTATTTATAACCTACACATAAACATGCAGACTAACCCACTGTCATATCACGAACCATATATGACTCAACAAAAATATTTGTTCCACTTTCAAGAAAATAACTAGAGTCCAGTTATTGTCCTGTTGATATCTAATTAATGAAATTTGTCTATTTCTAAGACGTAAGAAAGTAAAATTTGAAGCAAATAAAGATGTCTTCTCTGGTCACATAGCTAAGAAAAATAATAATTAAAACAAAAACGACCAAACATGGCTTGCCAGATCATTAGTCAGCGATATATTTGTTCCTAATTACCTATTATTAACAATCGACGAAACGATGTCCTTGTAAGGCGAGCCAGCCGGTTCTAGCTTTGGCAGTTCTCGTAAGATCATTCCAGAAAAACAATATATGTATCCTGGAGAACACTGCAATTTTGTTTATTATGCTCTTCAAATATGAAAAATATACGTTTGTACCTTGCAGAATTAATTTTAGTTTCGAGCACTCTTTTTCGATTTAATCCGGAATAATTATATATCCCATCAAGTGTCGATAGAGAACTCAAAGCCGACAAAGGCCTTGTCAGCAAATAATCAAATTTGCCTTAAGTAATTATCATTCAGGGATATCGTAGTTAATTAAGAGTAATCCACGCAGCTGAAAGGCAGTATCGTCAATCCTGTTTATAGGAAATGAAAGATATAATTAATAGAATAACTAATATTGACCGTTGTAAACCAATACCACGTATTAAAAACTGATAGCTAAATATTGTTAGCCACGGTTTAATCTACAAGAGTAATTATTTACGCTCAAATACGAAGCTCTAGTTTTGTTTAACTTGACAATGTATTTACATTAAACGTAGAGTGTTCAGAATACGAGTTGCTTGGCGACAATGTTTTGATTTAATCAATTTTTAGAAGGGCAAATTTGTTACCATGACCTTTAAGATTTGTTGTAACATTACACGACTCAATTTACCGATAAGTATGAAAACTGAGCACTACATGCTTTGTTATTGTGGAATAAGCCAGAGTGTTAGAAGAAATATTAATAATGTATTTAAAACAACAAACATGTTTTCCACTTTCTAGAACTTAATTAAATTCTGTTATTCGAGAATGTGAGTGGGCATATGTTTATTTAAGCATAACTTTCAGTTCCACTGAAGGTTTCTCTAGAAGTCGTCAAAAAGACAGTATATTTATCATACGTTTCCGCTCACGTCATAATGTTGCTATCACAAAATTTTCTAAAATTCCTAATACAAGGAAACAACTGGCATCCAATCGTTGTCGGCTCCCTGTTTTCATACAACAAGGCCACGGGTAAGTTTTTTGTTAAAACTGAAAAGGGGTTTCGTAACGGGTTTCTGTTCAGATGGATTTATCTGTGGGCCTTAGCAGGAACATTTTTGCTTCGTCACGCATTACCTCATTCTGTTACGGAAAAGGATCAGTTGAGTGTAATGGTCTCAAAGAATATATGCTTCATGATCGGAATGCTTTGCATTGTTGCCGGAGAGCGGTACCGTGTTCGCGGTTTGTATCCAGAAGAACACTGCGATTATATCAACGGGGCGATTCAAATGGAGCAAATATATGGTCCAGGTAAATCTAATTCTAAATTTAAAATTTCTTCCGAGTAAAACCTTTAGCAGGACAATACAATTTTATATATTCAGGTTACGGAAAATCCATGAAAATAAAATTGGCTCACCTAGCATGCCAATTCACACTTGTTGTGGCCAAAGCAGTATTTCCAATTTCGATGGGAATTGTTTCCGCCGTGAAACCTGATATTGTATTCAATCTATTCCAAACTGATCTCTGCGGCGAGAAGATTTCAAATGAATTTACGATGCTAAATATCATAATACGAGGAAGTACATTCTTGGTAAATTACCTCACCTGGGATATGATAGGAGCTCAGGGATATTGGATAACAATGGATTTGCTAATTGGACCATTAGTAATCTCAAGTATTCAGCAATCTATTTACAGGTAAATTATCAATTATTTTAAATAAATCAACCAAGCAATATAATTAGTTTAAATAAATTTCTAATAATCTTTTCAGACGATTTGAGATCATGATATGTATTGCTGACTGGCTGAATTTTAAAATGGAACTTATGGATCAGATTACAGCTTACAGAGGCTTCCAACTTACAGTAAATATGTACAACACAGCAATTCGCACAATAACTGTACTGACACTTTTGGCCAGCGGAGTAGTTCAAATTGTGGCTGTCTTTGTTCTGTCAACTGGAAGTTTG
>JAHZMV010003611.1:7693-17795 GCA_027743765.1 Coecobrya sp. COE2
CCCCCTTGCCCCCCCCTCGCTACGCCACTGGATGGAGATGCATTATTGAATTAGACCATTCATAATAATAAGTTTCATAAACGGTATGATTTGGAGTGGTGCATTGAGAAGTTATAAAGTAGAAATATAATATGACATTTGAATCTCGTTCAGCCGTTGGGGAAGACTAACCCTTAAACGAGAAGGGATTAAGTGGAGAAAAACGGATTAACAAAATCTCTTCAACGAAAACTTAGCATAAGATTGTGTTCCATAAATAAGTATGACAAGCAGTTTTCCACGTATTTTCATGTTCATAACGATCATATGGGCAGTTCTGAGCGTAAAGGGACCTAGAGCCCCAACACAAAAATACCATATTTTCTCAAACATGAGCATCGTACTGTAAACCTTCAAATAACGGCCAACCAACACATAATATGGAATTTTGAATTGAATTTTAAGCTACAGATTTAAAACTTGGTATACTATGGGTGGTGGAATTCGAACAAAATAACGCCGTGACCCCACGACCCCAAATTTCGACGGGAATCAGGATTAAATTATAAAATTTAAGCTAGTGAGTAATACAAATTAGTGTACTGTGGTTTTATATATCCCCGAGTTTGAATAAAATAATACTATGATCCCTAATTTCTCCTAGGGCATGGAGTAAGGTCAAATGTTTTTTTAAAAATAGTTAAAGGACTGAAAATTAGGCGGTATGATGGGGTCCTTGTGTCATGGGACCATTTTATTCAAATTCCCAGGTATTTAAAACCCCAGTACACTAATTTTTATTACTCCCTAGCTTAAATTTTTTAACTTAATTCCGATTTCCGCCGAAATTTGGGGTCACGGGGTCACGGCGTTATTTTTTCGAATTCCTCTCTGTTGAAACCACTGGTTCACCAATTTTTAACTCTGTAGCTTAAAATTCCATTTTATGTGTAGGTTGGCCGTTATATGAAGGTTTACTGTACGATGCTCATGTTTGAGAAAATACGGTATTTTTGTGTTGGGGCTCTAGGTCCCTTTTCGCTCAGAACTGCCCATATTATTCTAGCTCTTGCAAGTATTCGTTAATATTAAAATAATATGTGGAATCACTGAGGCAGGATAGAATGCGTGTTTACTTTTATGAATATTCCCCTTTCCACATCGAGTATGATTTGTATATGAGATGCAGCACATTATTTCAAATTAGGGGAGCTTTTTAAAGGATCAGTGCAAGAATATATTACGTGTAATTTATATGCATCATCTTTTTGTATAATTTGTTTATCTACAGAAAATCATTAATAATGTTGACCTACTCAGGCGAGATTAACATATATTACTACAATAGATATCTGTCAGCGAGTGGAGTTCTCGAGCTTATCAAATTGACAGATTCATCACTTATGTATCTTTTTGTTATGGGTTACAGTTTTCATTAGCTGTGAAAACCACAATAATATCCGGCGGCAGAAAACTATAGGGTGTTTGTCAACCACTGAAAAAATCTGGAGACTTAAAGTAACCATTTGTTATACGCTTTTATTTATTCTTGCAAGGTTAGTACATCTGAATAACGATAAGCCGATATGTGTAAATACTGAGTACATCTATGATAACAAGGAATTTTCTATGATATCTCCGCAAGATTTCAATCTATTAACGCGATTAATTAGAGGACAATTATTAGTTAATATGGAACTTTTTCTGTGCAGCAGTATATAAACTTGACTACGCTTATTAGTCACCATGATGATGGTGAGTGGAAACTGTTGAATGAGACGTAGTAGTGGTAGTTGTCATGGTTCCATTTTTTGAGGACCCAGGACATCTGGAATTAACACAGTAAACAACATTAACTCCATTAACACAGATACAAATATGAAATAAAGTAATCGGATCAGTGGATCGGCAGGGGCGTAAAGTACATCCATGTGGGATATTATTAGGTGCACATGAACACGGAACTCCACTTAAGCACGGTGGAGGGGAGGTGGGTGTGCAATCCGGAGGAAAATTTCCACTACAGGTTTCACATTCCCCAGAATTGCCAGTACAACGGTACTTGAAACAGAGATTGCCGTTAGAACCTTCCGACACCGAGCAGTCACATGTTGCAGGATCTGAGCCCATAGTTTCGCAAGGTTGAAGGGTACAACCGCGTTGGAAACCAAACTGGTTGCAGGAACAGGCTGGACCACCGTCTTGAGGCGGTGTAGAGTCACCAGTGCAGTTTGGAGGTTGTGGTCCACATTTCGGACAAGACGGTGGTTTTGTGTAGTGTTGGTTGTAACCGTGGTAGTATCCTTCTGCCGACAAATAAATTTCCAGAATTAGAAATGTCACCCCAATTAATTGAAAAATGTTTGTTTGAGCCATTTGTCTGCGATTTTAAGGAACTTTCTATGTGAGCTGAAAGTGTGGTATGGTGACGAACAATTGGAATTATGTAGCTATATATAGATACATTTTTCAACTTGGTTTGTTGGATAAACTCCTGGGACGTAAAGCATAAAGACATTATATAGCACAGGGCCACACATGTCTTTTTGACTAGGTTATTTTTCTTATGGCATGATTTTTTAAATTCGGTATTAATAATTTGGGATAAATGAAACTCAACTCAAAACATTTCATATTGGAAACAGTTATTGAGATGAAACACATTTCCTTGTAAAAAATTTAGAGCGTAAAGGAAATTGTGTGATTGCAGCAGATCTCAAAATTCTGGAGCGCACATATTTAGTTCAGAGCAATGAGTATAAATTTACATATTGAGTACAAGGAAACGACGCAGCCATACCCATGATGCCATACATACCAGCTCGTGCATAACCAATAAACCTAAAAGGTTAATTGTTCTTTCAATTTCGTACTCGTGTATGCATCAGGATTACTTCAAAATAAACGGGATGTTGAAAATCATTCAGTTACCAAACGTGCAATTAAGCTAAAATCACAGATAAATTAAACCCTTGATTCAACAGCTTTAACAAAGGAAATGTTTATAAATAAATTGTTGTATATAAAATGTGAATGTATCTGTATAAAATGAATAAATAAAAACCATTAATAATCCAAGTGGTTTATGGGATGCTCCATCAAATTCATCAAGATATCTAGGACACCAACTAATGCTGACGGTGATTTTACGTTCCGCGTACCATTTAAAAGTATTTTTGGCATGGCGCTGATAGAGAAAGTGGATTGAATCCATATGCAATATGTAGCTTTTTTTAATGTTTACCATTATTTCAACAATAAATTTGAGTGGCTGGTTAACATGTAAGTGGATTATTCAAGTAAGCTATATATTTTTTTAATACAAAATAATTTCCACACACTTACTTTGAAACAAGATTACATTGAAACAATGTGCTGCAGGTAAAAGCGATAATAAGGCATGCGTTTTTTCTAAACTACGTATGCTTCATAAATATATTTATTGGTAATAGTATGATCGAAAAATTTTAATTTTATACCTAAGGAATAACATTTTTGTAACAATATTTAATTTGAGTATGAAGCATATTGTTAATATTTCATGATCCATTTAGATGAAAGTAGGCCCTAAAATCACTTACCAATAATTAAGTAAAATGCACTTTTTTAACTTTGTACTGCTTTGAGGCGACCGGCATGATATTCAATGAAGACAAACAGAATACCTACGCATGTTACACATAACACATTCCTGTCATCTTTCCTCTGGCCAACATCATTAATAAACTCGTTTTCAGCATTATTCACTGATTACAATGATACCGGTGAAAGAACAGTGAAAATTGCAGGTGTCAACTAGAATATGGTGATTTTAACAGTCTTTATCGTTTTGTTTAAAAATGTGTGTAAGTGCTGAACATTGTGTTTTGTGGTACATTGGTATTTGTCCTTTAATATCAAGTATTTCAAATCTATATCAAGCAAAATTGGATTTCCTGTTATCCCCGAATAAAACTTAAGAATAAAGTGAAAATACCGAATTGTTATATTATTTTATTAATTTTTAAGGCTTTAATACATCTGAGTCAAACGAAACTCAAACGTGTTAATTTCGTGCTCACAGGTTTTACTATTAAGACGTCTGATTAATTAATAAAATATGGTTTATTCATTCGTCTGGTACAAAATTTACTTCTCTTATTATTCGCCATGATGATGGAGAGAAGAAACTTTTGAATGAGACAAAGTCGTAGCTGTTGTCATAGTTCCATTTTTGGACAACCCGGGACATCTAGAATGAACACAATAAGCAACTTCAATTCCATCAACACACATGCAAATATGAAATAATGTAACCGGATCAGTAGGACGGCAGAGGCCTATTGTACACCCTTGTGGGAAAATAAAAGGTGCGCATGAGCACGGTACTCCACTTGAGATAGGTGGAGGTGAAGTTGATGTACAATCTGGAGGGAAATTGGTGTCACAGGTTTCACAGTTGCCAGAAGCGCCAGTACACCTATACTTGAAACATTTGTTATTAGTGTTTGCATCTTGCGGGTCTGAGCAGTCACAAGCTGCAGGATCTGAGCCCATACGTGAGCAAGGTGCAAGGGTACAACCGTGAGAGAAGCCAAACTGGTTACAGGAACAAGCTGGACCACCGTCCTGAGGAGGAGTGGAACTGCTCGTGCAGTTTGGAGGTTGTGGTCCACATTTCGTACAAGAGGATGGCTTCGTGTAGTATTGGTTGTGGTCCACATTTCGTACAAGAGGATGGTTTCGTGTAGTATTGGTTGTAGCCTTGGAAATATCCATCAACAGACAAATAAATTTCCAGAATGAGAAATGTTACCACAACTAATTGAAAAACTTTTGTTTGAGCCATTGGTGTGATTTTAGGAAATATTCTTTCTGTGTGAGCTGAAAAAGTAGTATGATGACGGACTTTTGGAATGATGTAGCTTTATATGGAGATATCCGTCAATTTGGTTTAGTTAAATTTAAATTGGATAAACTGTTGGAATGAGATGCCTTAACGTATTATATCGCGCACGTTCCAAACGTGTCTTGTTGACTAGGTTATTTTTAATATGGCATGATTTTTTTTAGATTTGGTATTATGATTTGTGCTACGTGCAACTCCGTTCAACACATTGTATATTTGAAACAGTTACTGAGACGGTACACGGTTTGAATATACACAGTTACTGAGACGGTACGGATTCCCAAGTAAGGAATTTAGAACGTATCCAAAATTTGCTTTATTGCAGCAGATCTTATAATTCTGCATATATGGAACGCCTAGATTTCAGAGCATTGAAACTAAAAGTGTATTCAGTACATACAAGGAAGTGATTCAGCTAACCTAATTTGTTATACATATCAGCTCGTGCATAACCAATATATCTAAAAAAATGCATGGTTTTTTCTTGCTCGTGTATGTAGGTATGTATGAGGTTTAATCCCAAATAAATGCGAAAATAGGTTTTCAGATAACAAACGTGCAAGGAAACTAAAACCATAACTACAGTAAATCGAACCCCCAACGTGATTTACCACTTGAACCGCATCAACAAAGAAATTGTATGCATATAAATTGTGGTATATATTATTTGCAAATTATGAGTAGTTATTTGGAATGGAGCTGAAATCGAAATTGGATTGAACGAATGTCTTATAAATATTTAGGTTTATAATGATTTCAACACTGTTTATTGTTTTTGTGTTATTAACATGGAAAGTGGATACTTTTGATACTTTTTATGGTCATAGTTCCTGGAAAGTTTATACTTTTTAATACGTTTAGATCAAGGAAACTCCTAAAATCGCTTGATAATAATTAAGCTTAATATCAATTTTTTAAATGTTTTTATTCGAAGAGGTATGTGTTCCGTGTTAAAATTTATTCCACTAAAGAAATGTAATTAAACCATTCTAACGTACAAGCATATTATTTCAAAAATATCGATTTTATATATCAATGTCAATGAGATTAAAATTTATTTAGCCGTATGACAAGCTTACCCACAAATTAACATCCAATCATTTAATAATGTTCCGCTTAAAACCGAAACTTTGCTTCACTGTTAGTAAGGTATGGTTCAATGATTTATATTAGTCACATATTTGTATTTTGTTTTGTATTTAAACCCTTAAACGTTTTACTAATAATTACACAAGTACTATCAATATCAATTTGTTCACATAACTCAACTATACATAAATTACGATCAATTATTTTACAAAAAGCTACAATCATGAAACTTCAACTAGGAAAAACATAACAGCAAATATTTGTAAGAAAAATACACACAAATATCCCTTTATTCCAGTAAGTTTCAAAAATTTGAATCTTATTCATTCCTGGCAGTTGGGATCAAACTCTTCAAAATTTTGCTGGTTGAATTATATATGTATAGCAGAATTTGTAGTTGAATAGCAGAATTTTCTTTTGCTACGTAAGATTAATTGAATGAAGAAAGGGTGAAATCCTCCAAATACATGATTAGTAAATATTCTTCGAAATGTCGGGCGCATATATTAAAAATTTTCCGCGTAATTTTAAAATATCAAGATATTGGTTCCGACTATTCAACAAATATCATGTCATAGATACAAGTGTTCCAGGTATAGAAATAAACCAGAAAACTAATAGTGACTTTCTCCAAATTTTGAAATTTCACGTCTAGGCGCTTAGTTTTGTTCTATTAAGATGGAACATCATATAATTATGGACTAAAAATGGATATAACTATGGATATCATAAAAATATGTCAGTCATACGTTCACATCCTAATCCGTTGCACAAGTTTCAAGAATCTCAATCTTTGGTAGCCCGTCCGACCTAATTCCAACCCTACGAAATTTTATAGCATCTATACTGGAATTTGTAAGCACATACCCTTCAAAGGAATACCAGGAATTTCCCTCTGCATACTCAACTTTTATTGAACAGAGCAAGGGCAAAATCTTCCAAATAACAGACCGATAAATATTCTTCACTGTGCCTTGGTGTAGATATCTCTGTAACTGCACAAGATCATGGTATTGGCGACCCTTTGTCAAGTACTTTTTACATAACAGGTGCACCTGTTCCAGGTGAGGAAAGTAAACCAGAAGACTTGTGGTGACTTTCTCGAAATGTTGGCATTTGACATGGATCCGTTTTACTGAAGTGGAGCAAATCTCTGGTCGCGTTGGCGGAAGTTCAACAATGTCACTTTCATCCACAGTCCAAGTAACCTCAAATACAAGAAATAGTTCCTCGAGATTTGGAAAACTGTGAACAACTTCCAGTAAAAGTTGCAAGTTTCCCGTGGCGTTTGGCTCGCATCCGGCTTTCTGTAAACACATTTTTAAATATGACACATTTTCTGCCTTCATCTTTAGCAAACTTTGCAGCACTTCCGTTCTACCGCAAACGTCAACCTGCAACGTTTTCAAATTGCTCCAGTCATATTCAGTGTAATCCGGATTCCACTGCGTGACACGAATACGCTGAAGCATTCCGCTGAATCGCATCAGCACAGCTTTCTGAAAACGATGGAAGATAACGTTTTCCTTTAGTCGAGCTCCGGCAGGCAACGTGAGCACTAATGATGTTAGCTGAGGGAGATCTAATATAGAAATGCTTTGCATCAACTGCTCTCCACCGGCAGATGTTACCAAATTAGTTTGCCGGATTTCAAATGATTTCAAGTTAGGACAGTTCAGGAAACACATCACAGCCAGCCTTTCGCTTATGACTCCTGTTGCCTCGGTTATAGACAAATGATAAATCTGTCTTCCACAAGTTTCCAAGCTCTGTTTTGTTGCTACGTATAACTCATCTGCTGAACGACGGTTATTGTTCATAGAAATTGGGTTAGGAAGGAGTAACGTGACAGTTCGGCCGATGAACGGGTTCCGAGGATGTTGCAATATTTCAGAAGGAAACTGGTTCTGAAAATGGGTGTGAATTGAGGGAGAAATTGTAATTTGCGGTGAGGTCGACATCCATGAGTCCCGGCTTTCATAAAAGTGGTCAATCCAACAGCACATGGATTTTGAAACAAGACGAGAATTTAAAATTTCTTCGGCAGTCAAATATTTATTTTTATAGAGGATTGTCAAAACCTGAAAAATATACAGAGTAGAATGGATTTAAATTCGTTAGTGCAATATTATTCCATGATTACTTTATTTACAAATTGTTCTTATCTTACCTCTCTAAACAATACCAGGTCCTTAGAGAATTGTCTAACGTAAACTCTGAACAAGCGGCACGTGTTGTAACAATTTCGTAAAGAATCAATGCAATCCATTTGTTTGAAAATCATAAACCAGATCTAGCAAAAAATTCATCACAGGTTTGTTAACGAATAATGTCCAACCATTACCAAGTACAATAATACATTATTAAATTAAATGCGATATTAAAGTAACATATTTGTACCTCTTCCGGAAATAAAATTTGCTCTGGATTTTTCCCTTCAATATTTACGTTTTTAAATTTCTTGATCCATTTTTCTAAGTCTGACATTTGCTCTATTAACCGATTCTGTTCCAATTGCAATCCACTGGAAACTAGTGTTGCTATGAGTTGGTCTTTAGTTGTTTTGACGCAATTTGCTTTATTTTTACTAGACATTTTTTTTAACCAAATCACTGCCTAATGCAACAAATTTGGTATATATTAAGCTAAACCAACAGAACAAAATTTCCAGATTCAATCCCAAACAAACATAAAATAAACTTTCAATATTTTGTTTGATAAATCATCACAATTAATTTTTTAAACTCAGACTTCCAGAGGCCTGCTTTGAAGGAATGTATGAGTTTAAATAAATATTCCTGACAATGTAAGCTAGAATGTTAGAAGTAGATTAAGCTTACTGAAGCAAAATATTTTGTCGGTTGACTTCGGAAAATATTAATCTATTTTTGTCTTGCTATGTAATACCTCGGCATATCCCATTAGTCTTATGCTGGGTACGTTTCTTGAAAGACAATTACAGTTTGAATTGTATACATGTAAAATGTGTATATCCACATCCCTAAAACTTTATGAACATGATCTATTTTGGTACATACTAAACGACTTAAGTCCCGACCTTCTATTCATATAATCACAAGGCTTCATTGTAATTTTTCATCCTTCATTCTACATCCTCAGCACTGAAGCTGCTTCACTTTACTAGACACTTGGCCAACGTTCTCCAATGCATTTTAGGTATAACATTTTTGTTTTCGCCCTAAGATTTTTTATGACAATCATTCCTATTTACAGGTCTGGTAAAAATACCAAGTGACCAGAATATATGCCCTTGAATTAAATGAATTATAATAAACTATGTGGTATTTATAATCATGACGAAAAGCTTGCTTTATATTATTCGGATTATATTACATTGCGTCATTTATTCAAATATTGGTCATATTATTGTCAAATGTGTTGAAATATTACTTAGTCAATCCAAATATTTATTATTCTTTGTTCACTCATTTAAGGGCATTAAATGTAAACAATGGATATAGAAGCATAATTGAAAGATAAATAACAGAATCTTTCTGCAATGCAACGACTGGCTTAAAATAATAATCGCCCAATATTCTCTTTGTGTTAGATTTGACTGGTATTGGGATTGGTGCTTTTCTTTAAAAAATTGCTCAAATTCTAAAAATGTGTGCCGCAACTCAGTTAGCATATCTGATTCTAATATGCACTCTAGGCACGGAATTTCGCATAGTTGAAGGTTGTTGTGAATCAATGTTATTAAATATTCAGTCATAATTTAGGAAATTCACTATATTTCTTATTTTCAGGTAGTAGCTGTTATCAATGTGGAATGAAGTTACCTCTTTTAGAAGACCCCGACCAGAAGCAATATTATCCTTGCCAAAATAACACAGGAAATCAGGATCCGACACAATGGGAGAAGCTCCAAGAATGTAAAACCAACGAAAATATCTGTTTTTATAAGCTGGACGAAATTAAACAGGACTCCAGTAGTAATGCCTTTATCAGAAGTGGCTGTTTGTCTGATCTATCAAAAAAATGTTTAGAAGGTGCACTAGATATTGGAGAGTGCTCGCAAACCCCTCTGGTAGGCGTTTCTGGTGCTGGTAGCTGGTAGATTTTCTGGTAGCAAATTTTTATTTCTGGTAGCTACCAGCTTTTTTGCAAAAATTGTACACCATC
>JAHZMV010003612.1:1268-34099 GCA_027743765.1 Coecobrya sp. COE2
CGGCCTCCATTATATTTGAGCTAGACCATGAATATTATATTGAGAAAGAGGTGGACTCGCGTGTTTGGAAATACGGACTTTACTACTTCATTACTCTTTTGAGGAATGATGATTGTGATAATCGGAACAACCGTAACCTGGCTGTTATGGGGATTCTTAAGATGGTATGATTGTTATGTTAATTTTTTGTTTAAATGGATATAGTAATTGGTAGTGATGTAGTTAGTTTTATAAGTTTGTGTGCATTTAATTCAACAGGGGATCCCTTATTTCGAGAAACTGCTTAAAGTAGGAGTTCCAAAATTTTCAATAATTGATTTGGAACCAATTTTTGCTCGTAGCGATCTACTACGTACGTCGAGAAGTGAGGGGGAGCCGTCAAGGGTTGAGGACATGGTCTACAGAGTTTTTATTTATATTGGCGATATGCACCGGTACTATGCTCAACTGGACAAATTTTATGAATACCACCATTTAAGAATGGCCAAGTCGTAAGTTTTGTGTGAATTGTTATACTTCATTAAATGTAGATTCTATACGTATAGTATGAGAAATGGGGTTTAAAACTATGTCTTAACAGAATGTATACTGGTGCGCGGTTTTGTCATCCGTTAAAATCAAGAGCTTATAATCAACTCGGACTGGTTACAAAACATTTGGTAATGTTATTTTCTTCACTTTTTATAGTCATTTTACTCATACCTTAATTTTTCACAACCTAACTCATTCCATGTAAAAGATACGTAGTTTATTACCACAAGTTCCTGATTCCTGATAATCACAGAAATTAACTTTGCTACACCCTAATTTAATTCGTAATTAAAATGAGCTTGGATATCCTTTTTATTCGAAATATTGCAGGGCTATATTATTGGAACCATTTACAACTTTACAAGAGCATGGCATGTAAAAAATCCAGCGGATGGAGCAAAGCAACAGTTAATGTTGAAATATGACGATGTATCTCGAATGGTGAGTTAAATATTTTAACTTTTACCAGTAGTCCATAAATGAGATACAATTAAAAATTAATCTGAATGACCGTTATCTAACATTAAATTTGTTGATTTCGTGTGTAGTACCACAAGGAAATGTATGCTTTCTGGTACAGCAGGGTTTTGCTTATGGACTCGCTTCACTCACGCGAAAGGAGGCCCAGAGTGGATGTTTGGGTACATGACCCGAATTCGGATTACAGTGATCAACTTAGGGACCTGCTTATATTGCCACCCAGCAGACCTAAACATTTACGCGGATTGGCGAAGGATGTAACGTTTTGTTGGTTTAATTTCGCGTTTGGGCATTTTCTAGGAATGTTATACACAAATATTGGGTAAGTTGGTTACGTATGGTAAAATGCCGTTGTGTGAAAAATAAATAGTTCTTTATTTTTAAAAATGTTATAGTTTGATTCAAGCTAAGTTCAATCTCGTATCAATTTTCCTCGAGAGTAGTCAAATTGTATAGGCTTTATGTAGTAATAACATTTTTTTTAAATTAGATTTTTTAACATGTTCGATTTTAAATTTCAGAACTGAGAAACTGGAGTATGTATCAAGAGATTCAATTGTGTATCTGGAAGGACTGATTATGTACAAAAATTACAACGATATCTACGTTCTTATGCAGGTTGTTGGAATGCTTCTGTTCCTTATAGATTATTTGGAGCCACCTGGTAATCATTCACACACTTTATATCGTAATGTAATTGATAATAATCTCGTGGAAAGTTTTATTCATGTACGTGTTTTATTCACGTATTCCAACAATTTTATGAAACAGAGCCCACGAAGGATAATGCACCATTGATTGCTCAAAGAATACATATGGTAAGGATTGGCATCCATACTTCTATGGAAATGTTTATGATTTTCACGGAAAAGATTTTAGGTATAATAGAAAATCTTGACTGGGAAAATCCGATGTTGGCTCCTTGTACAGCTGCCCTGCATGTATGTTTTGGATTGATAATCGAATATTGATGGACATTAAAAATGAATTGTAAGATAATTTTAAGTAACGTTTTGCCAGGTCTGGTGTAATTGGGCCATGAGGGACATTAATCTTAGTGAGATAAGACGTCGTTTGGATCTGCTACCCCGGTAATAATTTTAATTTCTAACTTTAATATTACAATCCTTTCCCGGTATCATTTTTCATAGTTTTCTATTTTATTTTGCAATGAACGTAATTTAATAGTGGCAGTATAGATCCAGATGCAGATAAAGTTCAAGAGTTGAATTTGCCAGAAGTGTACGTAAACTTTATCGCTTGTTATTTACGGTTGCATACCGTACTGGGGGAATTAGTTGGAAGGAACTATGCATTTTTACCTAAGCTAAGTGTCGGGCCTTCTGCTACAAGGACGGAGCAGTTAAAAATACTTCCTGAGCAAATTGTGCTGGATGGGTTTGCATCCGTAATGCTACCTGACGATGTTCCTACATCCAAATACTACTTCAATAAACACTTTGATCAAGTAAGTTTAATTTAGTCAGTTCAGAAAATTCATCTCTGTATGGACTAGAGATTTTACACCATCTTGGGATTGGGATTGCCATTTTTGATGTTATACTCCTGCAAATGAAAACAACACCATTATTTATTTACAAGAAGGGAATTTGCGTATTTTTCAATGTTTTTGTTCAAATGACAAACATGAGAAGTTACATTGATCGAGTGTATCCTATATCATATCCTGCTGAAACAATTAACTGCTGAACGTGTGTTTATTTTATATCACTGCATAGGAAAAGGCACAATTAGCTTATAGATTTTCAAGAATCCTGCAATTTAGTACGGACTACTTTGGACTGAGGGATTTTGGACACTTTCTCGATGGATATGAACCAGTAGAGTGTATTTATCGAAGGGATGTGAGTCCATTTTGGTACTATTTATTACTCCTTAACAGTACTAAATTACAACTAAATATCTTGCATTCGGAATATACTTGACTACTCTAAGAAAATTGTTTTGTCATTTCTAGTTCAAAATGATGAATACCATTTATGAAAAGCGAAAGCCCATAGTGGAGACTGGCGAGAAACGGAAACGCCTTCCAGACTGCAACAATGCTAAAATAATCATTCTTCCTGTTGGGGACAGAGATTTAGATGAGCGACGGTTACCATTGTCCTGCATCAAGAAAAGACCCATGTCAGAGGTTTTCGAGGTTAGATTAATCAAGAAAAAGCATTGTACACGGCGAAAACTTAAGTTGAAACAAATTCCAAGTGACTAAATTTATTGCCATTTTTTAGATATTTTCTCGGTTTTCTTTGATGGGCGTGAAGACAGAATTTGTTATCAGGCCTATACACGTCGTTCTGGACACAAACACGTTCATCCGTTCATTGGAATGGATAAAACTTCTTATTCACTACGTGCCGTACCCATTGATTATCCCCACGACAGGTTATCTGTACATAAAAATTAAACACTATTTCAATAGAACACGACTTTCACAAGAACATGTTTATATACTTTGGCAGTGCTGTTGGAGTTGAGAGGGTTGGCAAAAGGAGCTAAATCAGGAGAATCGCCTAAATCTAGTGTAAAACAGTTGAGTCGGCAAGAAATAAGGTCCAGAATGGAAGAAATAATGAAAGTCGGGCAAGAATGTGTTCGTGCATTGGAGTTTCTGGATGAGTACAAAAGATATTTTGAAGTTGTTACCATTCAAGGAACAAAAATTAAGATGTACAAGTACAAAACACAGAAAGTGTTTGATATACGATTTGGCCAGAGTGTGAGAAACGATGAAAAAATCTTGGAAACTTGCTGTCAACTTGAGGAACAAGATCGGGAAGGGCGAGCTAAAGATGATCCTTTCAGAATTTACAGAAGTACTGTGCTAATTACAGGAGATAGATCCTTACGTGTACGGGCATGTGTTCAGGATATTCCAGCTCGTGATATACATTGTTTTACAAAATGGATTACGAGTCGAGGTAAGATAAAAGCTGGAGAAACCATACAGTATTGCGAATATTGCACGTTTTAATAGCACATTGTATGATAAGTTTACGCTTTGTGCATGTTGCATGTTGCTACGCATATTTAAATTATCATGTGCCCGAATTTCAGTAATTGCATGTTGATACGCTAATTCTATCAATAATCCAATGATTTTGCTATTATTATCATCTTTACGTACAATATTTTGAATACGTGTGATCTATAAATTAATCTCCACGCATACAGATACAAATGAACAGCAGATTATTTCAAAATACACGGAGAGTGAACCAGCTCTGGGATTGAATGATGAAATTACAGATAGCTTATTATGCGTGGAAGTTCCTATTCAAATGAGAAATACCAAGATTCAAGATTTATTGGCGAAAATGTTTTTTTCGAAACTAATGTTTATAATCCATATGTTTATATATTCTTCGTGTATACAATTTTCCAAAATTAAATGGCTGAAAGTATTTTCCGAAATTAAATACTTGAAAATATTGTCCGAAATTAAATACTTGAAAATATTTTCCGAAATTAAATACCGTCTTCGTCTTTTTATATTGTCTTAGGAAGTACTCTTACAAAATATATTGATATTTAAGGTACCGTGCCATTGGCACCGTCCCCCCGAAAAAAGATCATTCGACAATGATTTTTTTATATGTGGCCTTTACAAATGGATGACTTGGTTCATCAAATACAAATTATTACTTACGTTGGGTCCATCCATAAACATCCCGATAGCTATCTCTGGATTGCTACAATTATATTTAAGAATTAATTTAAGAGAACTTATTGATGTTGCTGCCTTTGTAGTATGAATGTAACAAGTTTTACACATGATTATTACTGGGCTGGTTTGTCAGCGTGATTGGGTAGGTTCGATTTCGATTGTGCATTTATGAACAATTTTCCTTTGATGTTGGTTAAATTGCTATGTATTCAAATTCCACTGATTTTGAGCAAAATTGTTGAATCCCAAATCTTGTGTTGGGAATAGATGTGACATGGGACTCAATATTGAGTTTTCATGGGGGCACAGAACTGTTAGGTGGAGTCTCTAGGGATGGAGGTGAAAGTGATTACCGTGGTCCTCCATACTTACACATTATTGTTCTTGTTTATAACTAGTGTATTTAAAGTGAATGTCATTCATTAGCTATTATCATAAACTCCATAAATCTTAGATAAATATTTGGCAAATATGTTATGTTATATGGCATTATTCATAATAATTCATACACATACAAATAATATTTTTGTAACAAATTGCTTTAGTTTTAAAAAATCAATTTACATTTCTCGGCATTAACTGTGATACTGATGATGTCAAAATATATATACAATTGCATATATATATTTTATTAAAACAAATAAAGCAATCATTCTATGTATTTACATACAAAACATGTTTTTGTATTGGTTGTGTTTTTTATTTCTCATCACCGGAATTCATCGTTCACGGGAAACCTTCACTTGGTTTCAAATCATCCATGATATCATTGTTTCAGTGTTTATTACACAATCCCTGCAAAAAGAATCCAAATTTGTGCAAATCTGCATGAAATAACAATAAAAACCAGTTCAGCTTCTAGTTTTGTGCAAATAAAGCATTTTTTCCCTCCAAATTCATCGTGGATCAGAATGATGACGTGATCGCAATCAGTGACCAAATAAGACTCAAAAGTCGTGTGGAATGCATACTACTTAACTATCCGTCTACTTAAGTAGCACTGGCATCTTCTTTCCAGCAGCAGCAGCAGCAACATCATGAAATATGTCGTGAACATTATTACATCACCGTCGTGAATGCTATCATCATCAGACAAGAAGGATGTAAGATGTGCGCAACTTTTTTTCCTCGCCAAAAATATCTCAAAAACAGAAAAACACTTAAACGACATATTACTAACTTCTGATAAAAATTAACTTGACTCGCTTTCAATTGTTCATGACTTCTAAAAGTAGAAGTCTGACAACAATCTTGTTGTGGTTAACCTTCCTTATTATCTGATTTTTTTAGCATGCGAAAGCTAAATGACTTCATTTCAGTAGCGTAATAATGTAAATGACTACAAGAAATTTTGCAGACGGACGGACGCGACGCGGACTTCATCCCTTCTATCTCGGTTAAGCTTGTTGACAGTAAACATGCTAAAATATGACTCATTCCTTATTTTTGGGGTACGGTACCACTGGGTCTTCTTGATGACAAAAAGGTTCCTTTCTCATTAAAATACTTGTAAATTGCAACAAGCATTTACTTGACACGTAAGAAGACAATCATGTCATCATCCTCACTTATAACTTTGGAATTAAGGAAACAAGGTAAATTTTCCAAATAATGGGAAAATTGGCTACTGACTAACTAATTGTCATTGGATTAGCGTTTTTTTTCTTCTTTTCAACCGAAACTCATAATTGATGTAATGAGATAATTAAGCAAGTATGCAAGATAAAAAAGTGGACGTTTCACAGTATGCCATATTATTATTATTATTAGCTATCTTTTAAGCAGTTGAGTATTAACATTCATTATATAAAAATATTGAATATTAGTTATGATGCACTTTTATAATATTAAATTATGCATATATATGAGTAGGGTGAAACCAATCGAATGGAGGAAACCTTCAATTTTGCAATCAGTCAGTTTGAATCGACGTAGTCATTAAACTCATGTTCATGGTCAGTAGTTGTTTTTGCAGTTGATGTGTGTGTGTCCATGTGCGTTGTCGTTGAAATTATAAGATATTGCTAATAATTTTTCGCTGCGTGAATGTAACTATGTTTTTAATGTATTTTCGTGTTTCCAATTTCTACAAATGAACATTTACTGAATACAAAATAGCCTTTTTAAACTATCGTAAAAGTTTGTACTGTTTAGAGAGAAGCAAGTAAGTATATGCACAATGTAATCAATAAAGTAGCAACAACCATAAATAGGCAATCACCAGAAAAGAAGGAAAAAATAACGACTGCCAGAAAAATGTAAATTCAAATAGGTAACAGGATTGGCAAAACGGCAAATTAAGTGATGCCAAAGCCAGCATGTTAAGTGCTACTCTACGCGTCATATTAAATGAATAGAGGTACGTGTGGTTAGGCATATGAGTCAAATTACTAACAAAATATTTTAATGACGATTATCGATTGTGTTAATGAGTGCGTAATTTTTGCACACACAGGTAGACATTTCAGGTATGAAAATGGCAATGGGAAAAGGAAACATTGCTTCTCTGGATGATTTTCCTGTCTTAGCATCTCTAATCAGATATGTAATCGTTGATGGTGACATGACATTTTTTGTTAGAATTACTACACTGCACCCTTATTTTTTGCACTTTTATTGCTTATTTTGGAATTATAGACAAAGGTTGCAAGTTACAAGTTGTGACCTCCCTTATTTACTGCTTTTGATATTGCACGACTATTTGTCGTTTTTCTATTTAAAGTACAACAAAGGGGAGGACAAATTTACATATCTAACTAATTTCATGCGAATTTGTAACATTTGCCACTGGCGGAATATAAATATCTTGATTCGGTCGGCAGCCGGCATTTACAAATCAAAATACAAATTATGTCCATATGTATATTTTTAGAATTTAGAAATTATTTTTAAAAACAGAAGTCCAAATAATTCCAAATTGAGCGACCTTGAATTGTAATGAAAAAACACGGATAAAAAATACAGAATACGTGAATGCATAAAATATTGTTTTGTAGAACATATTCTACAAAACTGCAGCGTTAAAATCATGAGGTCGTGTGAATATCAATCGTACATATTTTTTTGAGTACAAATAACCTATGTACCTAATAACCTCATGCCTCATGCACACGTTTAGTATATGGAAAATGCAGCAATGAAGACGCAGTAGCTATCTTTTTGTATACAAACCTGGACGAAAAAAATTCAAATGAAATTCCCATGTTTTAAGCTAAACTTTCCAAAGGACTTCATTTTGCTTATTTAACTATTTAATTATGCTCCGTTGCTATTCATGTAAAATAGTTATGTTTCGTACAATGTACTAGTGAAGGGTGGCCACTTTTATGCGTTGCAACTATTCCCTTAACCGTAAAAAGCTATTTATTGGGAAGAACGAATTGGGCGTAAATGTGCCTATTATGGTTAAATGCTGTTCAACCCGATATATAAATACACGTCCTTAGGGAGCTGGTAAATGTGGGTGTCATTATGGAATATTCATAAGTCGGCTCTTAAAATCAGTACGAATTGGCTACAGTTGGTCACAGTCAAAGTATGTCACTATGTCTTGGTACAAAGCTCTAGTTAAAATTTATTAAAATGTATCATGTATCCGGGAAAATGTGGGCATGTATGTATCTCTTATTTCATTCATACCATGTAAAATAAATTCTATGCATACATATATTTTTATAGAACTTCGTATTGTTAATATACGTCATCAAATTATTAGCTTTGCAAATATCTCTGGTTTAATTGGCATTATTGTTGGTTTAAATGAATTTTTTGCTGGCTAAAAATGTGCGGTGAAACTACACATTTCTAGAAGACGACAAGGAGCCAGAAACCTTCATTTTCGTTATTTTGCGAATTTGTTTCGTCATTTGTTTTGCTACAGCAGCACCGCCGACCGTCACCACCACCAACGCAACGGGAATAAAATGATTCATCATGATTCATTTGACTTCTTCTTCTTCTTCATATATACCAGATTCAATTGTTTTGTCACGATTTCCCTATCTTTTATGCAAGGTCATGTAAATCATGCATAAATACCCCTTTTTCCATAATAATGATCTCAAACTGTGTTACTACTTATTATTTTTCTCTAATAATCATCTTGTGCAGCAACTACTGCTATTGAACCGAGGTTGTGACAATATTTGCAAATGAAACATTTCCATTGTCCATGCAAAAATAATAGTTGTAGTAGTCATACATCCGGATATTTTTGACTTACCTCCATAATGACAAACTAATTGTCACTTTCAAATATATTTTTTCGTCAAGTTCAAGCAAACCTTTGTCTATTAATTGGCAAGTAAACATTATTGGGATTTTATGTAAGGTGTAAACTTTTATCGCCAATAAAAACCAATAACGTTTATACATATGCTCTTGACTAATTTTTCTTACTTGGATCTCAATTTGTTTATATTTAGCATTGCCATAACAATCAACCCACCCACTTCACTCTTTGTTTCAAGTATATTTTTGTTGCATTCTTTCAAGTACATCTAGCAAGTTACATATATATGATTATAAGCAAGGAACCTTAAATTGGACACATGAAAAAATTAAACGATGACGCTCATTTCGATAAATATTTCAAAATGATGTTGAGCAAATCAGTCTTCGTTTTCATAAGAAAGCATTATTAATTTGCTCAATATATCTTGCAGAACCGAATTTTCCACATTCCAAGCATTCCATTCTAATATTGGAAGGAATTTTTTAAAGTCAAGGATAGAAAATAATTTTACTTGCGTAATGCAACACGACAGCATCATCCACTTTCAGTTTCCATAATTTTCAAATGGCAGAGTCCAATGCATTCTTATGAATTCTTTAGCGAATTGCAAAAATTACGGATTCTCAAAACTCTTTGATGATTGCTCTATTTATTTGCAACTACGTACGTTATTCTCTGACGAATGTGAAGGCACTGGAGCCAAATAAATGATTTTAAGTCGAAACTCTTTTGCAGATCTACATCGTACAATTTTCTCGCATTGCTAAATATTTTGCTACTTTATTGCGTACTTCTTGTTACGCCACAGTAGTGAAGTAAACATTTTCGGTCACTTTGGACGAAATTGCTGATCAGTAAACAAAGTAATTGACTTCCGTAGAATCAGATGTAATAATCAGGATGAAATGCGCAGAAATATTTTAAAGATTAAGTCATCCTTCAATATGTCCACTCTTTTCTTCTTATCACTTTAGATATATTGTATAGGTACGTATATATCGTATATGTATATTATGCTTCGCATCTCAAGATCGTATGAGATTTTGCAAAAACTAATAAACTCTGAGAAACAATAGTCGCATCAAACAAAGCAAAGTTTACGACTTCAGGCGATGACAACAATGATGAAAGATAAGTTTATTGAAAAAGACGGTGCTTATAGTAAAAACATATAATACGGCTATACTTCAGACATTTGATTTCCCGAAAGTGGGAATTTCTATTATTGCTCATATATACACAGAATTTTGCAGAAAGGCACAACCACACACTCACCTAGCCTGTAGCATAAACATTTTGTTGCATTTTTGATGGGTGCAATGACATTGAAATTCCATGTTTGCAAATTATGTATTTTGGTCAAAATAAAAAACAATATTTTTATTTCATACAATTGGCATGCATCTCATGAGCTGAGGTCAAGGCTGTCTCAATAGATGAATAGAAGCCCTAGACTCTAGATAGAGTAGTATATTCATAAACTACATGATGAAAAAAGAATGATGAGTATATGACGCTAACGCCAGTGGTGGTGGCATTCTTGAAAATAATAGATTATATGTCGTTAACGAAAACCTGCAAAAATATTGAAAGTCGTTGGGTTGTTGTTGAAATGTATGTGATGATGAGCAATGGAATGTTGATGATGAAGGAGCTATTCGGTGATGTAGTGGTACTTTACTACTTACCGATGACGACGACGATGATGATGAGGACGACGACGGTGGTACAACATAAACTCACTTCGGTACTTTATGGCATCACTATCTTCATCACCAACTGTAATCATTGAAACTTTTTGTTGAAACACGTGAGCCTGTATTATGCTTCCTCTTATTATTATTATGTATCTAAAAGTTCGCTCAATGACTTCACAATAACTATGTAGTCAATACAAACTACCGACATCACTGTCATCATCTTATCATCACACCAAACTATTATATAAATATCAATTGTAGCATTGTCTGCGCAAAGAACCGCAACGTTTCACGGATTCATATCCATGCAGCTTTTTGAACCCTGCAATAATTAGTGAAGATTCCACATTCCGCGAAAAAATATGTTTCTTTTTTTCTTTCACGGTCGCTTGATCAATGACTTGTACATGGGTTCTAATTGTTGGTAATTTCGATTTCCGTCTTTTTTTCAACACAATCTGTGTACAAATCTCGTAATGTTATCTCTCATGATCTTCATTACTTCATCAACGCTATGTGGTCCGTACCTTTTCAGGGATTCAGTCAAGTGGTTCGATGATATCGGAATGAATATTTTAATATAAATTGTTGGGCGAATGTACCCTAAACCCTAAAGTCGAAATGGATGAAGCCGGTACTAATCACAGCATTTATTTCAACCTAATCCTTTAATTTGCCTAGCATGAGGTTGTTTGCAAACAAGACCTTGAACGCATAACACACCAATTAATTCATTTCAAAGTAAAAAAGACTGTTGGAATTTTGCAATGATTGGCTTAAGCTTGCTAATGAACAGCTAGGATCCGGCAAACTAAACGTAATTCACATTTCATCGGCTCCGAATTGCTTTCTAAAAACAAGTCAACGAATTTATTTCTCCAATTTCAGTGAATCAGTTACATAATATGGTGTTTAATGCTAAATGGTTTGTTTTCTTTCACGCAAAAAAAAAGAATTTATCAACATTATTCACCTACCCTGTCGTAATTTTTTAAATCAACTGTAAATTCGGGTTAGTAGTAGAAAATTTCATAATGAAATAATACATTTCTCTCTCTCTCTTTTAATGCATGAAACATATAAGGTGGTAATTATTATGCAACTTATCATTTATCCCATTCATCCCCAAATGAATTTTTACTTTGGTAATTATCAAAATGGTATGGTTCTCTCTCTCTCCCAGGGTAAATGAAGAGAAACAAATAAAAAGTCATGTTCAAAAAATATATTCCTTCTTCGTGCACCAGGCACCAGACAGAAGCCGCAATTTATTTGCATAAGTATTTTTGTTTCTTTACAAATTCTTTGTTAATCACTGCATTTCCTCCCTGTTCGCTTCACCCAATTCCCTCTGAAATCAGGTTTTTCAAGTCGAAATTTTCAATCACATTCAATAATGTTAATAATAATATGTTATTATTATCACGAAATCTAGTGGAAAAAGTAGCATACAGACATAAAAAAGTACTCACACCACCACAAACCGAGAGACAGAGATTGACATGACATTGAAGATGGGTCTAGTATTAGAGAACAAAGTGGTTAAATATGAAGATGGAGAGAGAGAGGCGTACTTGACTTTTCGCATGTAAACATTGCACAATAAAAATCTGCTTTTCATCCTGCACATTTTGCTACACAGGCAGATATAGAGAGAAGGTCATCTTTATATCGAAATCTTGTGTCGATCTCTTCACTCCTACTCAATTGTTCATAAGACAACCAGCATTACTGCCTTTTTGTAGCTTGTTGGATTTGATCAATCAGAGCAAAATTACAATATTATGTGGAGAGCCCTGCAACTATGTAACTTACATTGAGACCAATTCACAGAGACGTAGTTTTGCTGCACCCAAAATATCAGAAAAAACGGATCTTTTGATTACCTTCAATCCAATCACTAAACTATTTACTGTATGTATTATCTAATGAAGTACAGGCTAATATGTTATTATGTACACCAGTTTTGTTTTGTCATGTTTTAGCCCACTGGCTTTTTACTCGGTCTATTAAAGAAAAAAGAAAGCGTCCGCGGGACGTGTGTGTGTAGCCAAGCAGGATTTTTATTATCTATCTCTCTCTCTACAAGACTGCAATTACTATTGACATAGGTCAAATCGAAATGACTCAATTTTATAATAACGTTACTCTCTCGGTCGCCACTTTTAAGTAGTCGGATCAGCTATTATGCAGAAAAAAAGTTTCTTTTTGTTCAATTCAAAAAGCAAGGACAAAAGAAGCTTTGGCCTTTTAGCTTGAAAATATAGTTCACTAAAAATTGAATATATATGCTTTAAAATTTCAACAATGTGATCCGCCATCTCGTCTAGTCTACACATTTTAGCTTCTTGGCTTTTCCATCCATTCAAAGATATATTCATACTCGTTTATTATTATCGTTATTATTAAATTTGCCAATGCTAATAAATTTATTTATAGCTGCCTCGTTGCAAATATCAAATAAGGGAAACAATAGGTGAAGCAGGGTAGGGAAAGCTGTGCAGAGAAATACTTCAATAAAATGCAACTTGAATGATATAACAGTGCATTAGCATAATGTATTATTTATTACCGTCTCAGCAACAAAATTCAACAATAAAGTAGTCAGTGGATGCCCAGTAGGATCCATTTTGTGTTGTGGATGTCTTGAGGAGGTCACTTTTTGTTGAAGACGGGGAGAGAAGCAGTAGCAATTTTCAGGAGTGTAAAAAAGATAAGATATACTATTTTTAATAATGGCAATGATGATGATGTGTTGATGGTGGTGTTGTGAAGATGTTGATGATTATGAGTAAAGTATGAAGTGGAGTGACGCAAAGGAACCTCAATCAACGTTGCTTATCAGTTGTTGAAACAACAACAGGAATGCTATAGTAGTACTAATAAAAAGTAAAAATAATCCCTTTACGGCAAAGCAGGGACTAAAAACCTCACACAAAATGTGATTGAGTATGAGAATGCGATAGACAGATAGATAATAATGTGAGTAGGCTAATCAATTGAATAAAAATATTGTAGCATTTGAAATTTTTTAGCCTCTCTTCTGCAAAGTTCAGTCAGTCACTCGTCACCCTTTAATGCAGTTTATTATAACGCTTCCCTGTCAAATTGTTGAATCTCCGGTAACTGTACTTTTGCAAAATGGAATGACAGGACAGCACCAAAAAATCCAATATTGTTGAGAAGAAGCGAACAACAAGAAATATATATAGGAACAATCAAAGTAAGAAGAAGAGCAGTTTCTTCAATAGTAGCAGAGCATTATTGCAAAAAAAAGCGTTACATTTTTTTCCTGGTAACAAATAGACAACAGGTGGTGCAGGTGTAAAACTACAAATTATCAGATTGACACTATTCTTGGTAGTTGGTGTATGTAAATGCTTTAAAGATGGCTTTAGGGAATAGTGTTACCGCAACCGCAGGTGAGGAAGACAATGCCACCGGTTTCAGGATAAGATCGGCTTATTAGTGCTTTACTTACACATTCCACACAAGACATTTTGGATATAATTAGAACAATGCATCTAATGTCAGCTAGATAATGACCAGTGACGGTCAGTATGAATCAAGTCAATAATTACAACCAATTCAGTTGCATATATGCAGGCTTTCAAAGGGAAACAAAAGGCAAAGAGGCCAGAGGAAAAGTTAAAACAAGTAAAATACATTTATCCATACATCTACCTAGAATACATTTAAATGCGCAGGATAATAGCATCTTTTCCACATTATTATCAGCAATAACATCATCATCAATTGTTACGAGTGTCAATCATACAAAAGTTGTTGAACGCAAAAGACAATCGTGAAGGATGGATATAACTCTATCGATTTCATTTAAACTAAACGTATTACTGTACAGCAGTCTACAGGTGAAATGATGTGATGTCCGCGAATCAAAAATAATTTAGTATATTCTAAGCTTTTCTTATGATGAACTTGGGGTTTTGGACCCTCTGATGTACAGAAATTGCACGGAGAGACAAGCACAAAATATTAAGGTATTTCATTCATTGTTGTCATTGATACATCTTATTATGATTGTTGGATGATTACATTCATTTGGGCTGAATGTTTATCCGAATCAAAGTGGTTTTATCTTTCTCTCTCTCTCTCTCAACGAAAATTTATAAATGTATGTAAGTACCTAAGCAAAAAATATATACCTAATATGCATAATATATTGTTTACGTAGCCCGTAGCTATTGCCATTTTTATATATTCACCTTTCTTTTAAAAAATCATGGTGGTTGTGAATGACTCAAGTCGGTCGGTTATCGGTATTAAAAAGGACCACTATTGTTTCTTTTGGGGCTTGGCTGTCTAGCATTAAGATAGACAAACAGAGGAAACAGCTTACTTTTTACTCATGCACATTTTGCACATCTCATTATAGCTTGTTTACAGCTGCCAGCACAATGACTGTATCCATTATTATTGTATCCCACCGAAAAAACGGAATCGGCTTGTTTCTTAATGAAGTAATTGTCTTGTTGTAACAACTTTATGATGATGTAAGTAGATGCCTCAAATGCATATGGATGAGATTGGATAATGTAGATATACATACATACCTACTAGCTCCTCGGTTAAAATGGATTACTGATTTTTTCAGTCGCAAAATCTTATAATTGCCAGGCATGAATGAATCACTGGTGAGTACAGTGAATGTTTGTGTAAGTATGTATTAATTTGTGTACCACTTGTTTGCACTTTTGCAAGTTGCGTTTCTAATATGCAAAAAGATGTTTCTATTAGTGAGGATATTAGCAGTACACTGGGATACAAGTAGCAATAAGCTCTCTCATGTTATCTGAAAGATTTGTTGATCTTCATTTCACATCTAGTCTTGCCGTCACACAACTTGCAATTTAACTCAAATAGTTTGAACATGCGAGGCAAGAAGATTTAACATTGTATTAAATGTCAATGGCGGATTTTGAAGCTGCAAATTTAAAATCGTTTTCAACCTAGCCGATTTAAAAAGTACTTTGTTTAGAATGCAATTTTGGAATTGACCAAAACTTAAGAAAGCTACTAAATCCTTGAAGATTATAAATAGAACTGACACATAGTTGTTTGCTTTTTCTTCCAAGAGCTGTAATCAAGAAGTTGAGCTTATCTTTATCATCATCAGTTTGGTTATAATTAATGTTCCTATTATGTAGCTAAATATGTATACACAAATCTTAAATTGTTAAAGATTGCTTCTTTTAGAGTTATTTTCGGGTTAGACCAGAATTTGCTATAGTATGTAAATATCTCATTTTCACAGAAATTTGCACATGCATATAATACCTAATATATTTATTTATGAATTTGAACTTGAATCAGGAGTCCCTGTCCATGATACATTGTCTACGACCTTGATCAAGTTTAGCAATTTAGTTTGTAACAGAATAAGTGTCAATATACCATTTATGCACCAAAATAATGGTTTGTGAAATAAGTAGTTGGTCAAGGCCACCGTAAGATCAACACATATGATTCAAAGTAGAAATTTGAACTAGATAAATATGGTGAATTTAATTTATTAATACCTAATTACCGATCATAATAGCAAATAGCAAACATTTTATCATTTTGGTTGACGCATTAATAGCGTTTATGTGGGATGCCATCAACATAAAAGGATGCAATTATGTCTACCTGCATGTTTTGGATACTTGAGAAACTGTAGATACTGATATATGTAGTTTATGAATGACGGTGGTAGTGGTGATTTTGCGATCTACAAATCATCCACTGGGTTTGTCAGATCGACAACATGCAATTATGCTGTCACGGAACTGTCTGGAATTTGGAACCAAATTCTCCACGTGTTACTCATCATGTACCGATAATATCTAGGTGCATCATGATAATGATTAGGGAGTTTAAAACATGATGAAGTTTTAGGTGAATTCGCATAATGCAAAAAATCGCATTAATCGAATAACTTGAATGGTGAGAAGCTATCGAAGCCTAAATAAAAATTAGGCGACTCTTAATTATTAGGAGAAGATTAGGAGTTCACTCGAGATACACGTTAAAGAAAAATAACCATTTTTCTGAGATGAGATTTCTGCACCGTTGATGAGATGTACATACATCCTAGCCTTATAATTCCATGTCATCTCTTGCCACTTTGTCATCGATTGATGGGATAATTATTAAAAGCATTTCATTAGTAAATTAACTTGATTCCGTTAAACGCAATTAATAGATAAGTACCTATGCTACTTATTATACTTAGCTAAAATCTTCACTAAAACGGTAAAACATTCATGAATGTTGGAATCACAGAAAGACGTACATGGTACTTATAGTACCTATATGTATAATGTGTATGTACACATATGCAACGAAAGTGAATATTTTATGGATGTACAAATAATTCTCAACATCTTCCCGACTGATCAGGTCAATTTAACGTTACTTTTGGATAGATGTACGTTAATGTGTCACTATTTTGCTAGTCGTGCAAAAAATAAAGTGAACCTGGAAATAGTTACTATGTAGGTGCATATCATCAGTATAAAACGAGTACATCAACATTTTTGACAGTTGTGATAATAGACTGTCTGCAGACCCAGACAGAATCCATCTCTGACTTTATAAAAGGTATTCTACTACGACCTCTGACGAAAAGTTATTCGTTACGTCTTGCACAGAAAGGAGCAAGTCATCAACTTTCATCATAATTATCATGACACTCGTATTACCACCAAGTTCATTTCGTTCTAACCTATTCGATTTCAATGCCCGATTTCACTATTGTGTGATTCTTATCCAATGAAATGTTTATTTGACATAGAACCATAACGTGTATATAACGCATGTCTCTTGCTCTCTTGCTAGATTTTTGACAACGCTAAAGCTGCCAAGCTTTCCCAACAGCACCCACGTTTTACATAACCGATTTAAACTGGCTGTGTATATAAAAATAAAAATTATTGAAGAGAATCCGAGAAATGCTATATCTAGACATTATTGACACTATTGTTGGTTTTGAACTGGTGTGAAGCTTGTTGTTATACTCTGGGGATTCCCCCGATTTCTCGTCATTGTCACTTTGTTGATCTCATCGTCATCATGGACAAACTAACATGAAATGTAATGACACCTACCATAATACTAAATTATTGAACACTTTATTCATTATGTAAGATCCAATACTCATCCTGCCTCAACCTTTATCTTTTTGTGCATCTTAGTCAACGTATATAGGTATTTGGTTGCAGTTGATCAACATGATCATTAGTGAAAAGATTCATTTAAAAACCAGGAATACCGTTGACTATTTCCTGTACATTTTACTTCATGCAGACCAACACGACACCTCTGAATACAGAATAATAGTCGCTAATATGCATTACTATAGCTTTTTCGCTGTGTGCGAGCAAACAGCTAACTTTTTTGTAGGTTTTTATTACAGATACTATATTGCAAATTCTTCAGATAATGATCCCTTCGCTAATGTCTTTCTGAGAAAGGAATAAAGGAACGGAGCTTAGCAACAGGATTCGACGACAATGTTTTGCTTGCAACACTCTCTCTCTAATAATAGCGTTATCGTAGGTATGTAACATTCAGCGTTACAAAAGTGATGACGACATTTCGACTTTAAAAATCCATCTCCGAAATGATATATTTAGACATACATGTGAAAACAGTAAACAAAATGTCATGATGATGATGATAATGTTTTCGGCTACTCAAAAATTAACAGCGTATCTATCTATCCCTATGTATTATAATCCGAACACTTTAAAGATTGGAACCTCCTCGCTGATTTCGTTCGGCAGCAAGCTAAAAAAATGTGATGAGATGACATGCAAAAAAGCGCAAGATAATTTGCAGAGATTTTCTTCATTCACCTTGCTAAAATGAGAAGGTTGATTTGGTTGGGTATGTGTACAAGAAAACGGGCACGTGAGCTACCTGCTGACCTTCTTTCTTTCAATCTATCATGATGATGAGTGCCGGCTCTGAAGAGAAAGATGAGAATAACAATATTGTACAGTGATCCCTCCCTAACTACATTTTTCTTCGTATTTTTTTATAATGACCAACAACAGTTACTCCGAAATGACCGCATGAAACAAATAATGCACATATACTTGCCACTAAAATAAGGAAAAGCAAACGAATAAAACATTTCGACATACATAATAGGGTGCACAAAATTATAGATCAGTAAACCGACAAAATAGAAGGTTCAAAGAGTATTCTATAATTTACTTTTTCTCCAACAAATATTATACTACTGTGCTGCTGCTATTAACCGGACTTATGGAGGACGAAAGGTAAATCATGTTACATCACTCATGGTGCAATGTTGTGAGCAGTGAATTAGACAGTGTTGTAGTAAATGTGTCATTTTCATTCTCACTTATGTGCAGCTTTTGCGGTAAATATTATTTATTTTTTATTAGGATATCAGCAATGAGATGAAACCAGTAGTGGGCTCTTACAATAAGTGAGAACACTCAAATGATAATCTCAGGATTATGGTGCAAAATTTTATAATGCCAATTACCAAAATGGATTATAGTAGTAGGGCATTGAATATTTTCTTTTTATTTCTTTCTGCTCAGCGCTCGTTTGTTTCATTTCAGAGTTGAGAAACTATATTTTCTGCAAGCTTATACCGACCTACCGTTCAATATGCTCGCAAATGAGGTGAAAGGGCAACAGCTTTTTCTCTACAAAATTCCTGTCTCATAATATTCGCTTTATATTCTTTATGCTTTTTCGTCTTTAGAAACAGACACGACATGGCAGCTTTTAATTTACGTAAGCAAAAACAAAAGTTGCAAAGGTACAGTACATAAAATTATCAACTTTTGTTAACAAATGTTACAAAAATTCATCCATTTTTGCTCATCATCACTTCAATTCGCAAGAAACAAGTTACTGCAGCGTTTTTTCAAGTATAATAATGCACTTACTTAATTAATGTTAATAATACATCTTAAAAAGCAAGGATGTCGAACAAAATGATTGAAGGGTTTACTTACGATTATGTATACAGTTGATCTATTGCCATTTGCACTCATTCAATCAATCCATCATACTTATCTCATTTTGTGATATACCAGATCTCGTTCTATTTTCTTCCTTGCTTCATATATATTAGATTGACAATAAAATTCTTCCGTATACACTTCAGGTCTTAACATAACAGCGTGCTCTACAAAATACTTTCATATCGTTTATTCTAACAGTTAGGTAATTTGGTCAAGTGTTGTTACATCTTCGTCGAAACATTTTCTCAAATGCACGGTTTGGTTATCCAATCCAATTACAAACTACTGTTTTCTCGATACATACGTCATAAATTCCTTTCTAACGGACCCGATAAAAATTATACGTAGAGCATGTTACGTAACACGCACCGTTTTTTTGTTGCAAAAAGTTGCCACCAAGTCCACTAGCAAAGCATCTAATTATCAATTACTAATTACAAAGCAGAGAACGTTCGCAGATTTCCAAGTTTTTTAAACATTTCATTCGTTTGAAAACAAAAATACTCATAAAACAAAATATGTAATATTCCACATGAAAACATAGTTCGTGTAAAAGACGTAACTTTGGTAAACGGACAGAACGAAGAACCGGCAATATAAGAAATAGAAAAAGAGACAGACGACGAGAGTGTTTGCCCGTATGAAACACATAATGTTCACATTGCTTATAAGAGAAACTCGAAATGATCACGGACTAGTGGAAAGCTCACATCATATATTATCGGGATTTGTACGTTTTTAACAAAAAAAAAACCCTGCAGAGGTGAGGTTATCATTATTTTTTGGTAATAATACAAAATCCGTGAATAACGGAAAAAGTAAGAAATGACATAATAAAAAGGTATGAGTACAAACATCTATTGTCGTATATAGGCATATATTCGCAGACTAAAGCATATTTTCTCCCACTTGAAAGTGCTGTACAGACGCGACCTCAGCAACATTCACTGAGCAAAAGACAGACATTCACTATTATCATATAACCATGATGTTAAATGATATATATTTTATACTTGATAATATACATGCATGTATGTAGGTTGTATATGTGCGAAACGATGTTGTTTGTTGCAATTCACAATATTGCCATTGCAAGTTTTTAGTTGGTACTTACTTCGCCAGAAATGCTCGTTATTTTGAGCCGGAGCAAGTGCACCGCCTCATCATGAGCTTGCTAAATCTACCCATTTTTATTACAGATTGATGTGTGCCGGTGTGTGATCCGGCTATAATCACAATAATATCCAATACGTACTCATCGTCATGATGATGATGATTATTGTGATAAAACGTGACATAATATGTGCTCACGTGAGAAATACAAGACTGGCTGAATAGTATTAACAAAACAAGGGAGACTGCTTATTCTACACGAACATTGTATGCATATTATTATTATATTTATGTCAATTTTATTTCATTTCTTAAAAAATGGACAAATGTAAGTGCAAATCAACAAATCACTACCGTGAGTAAATGAGGTAACTTGCTGTAGTTTGGATTTGCAACGAATCTATGCATAATGATGAGATCTTGAAATGTAGCTTGTATTCACCGAAAGTGGCTTCTCGACCCGCTGCATCGATTCATGCATTTTTGTAACATCTATAATTTGTCCCTAATCCAATGACTCAACTGTGGCGAATTTGACATGGCGAATAATTAATTTGGTTTGGGTCGTGTACTCCAATATGTCTTGCCTACCATTTATTGCCATGAAGGTAGGTGGAACCTTTCATCAGCAGCTGTACTTTGACATAGGAAATATATCATAATAACAAAGTGCAATAATATTTAGGTAATATATACTATTGGTTTACTGTATCGGAGGGATCAGTTATGTTGTATCATATTATCCATTATGTGGAATGTGCATTCTTTTCTCCGTCGTCTCCTGGGAAATGCGTTGAAGATGGGCTGACAGGAACGTGAAATCATTGACACATTCACTTGTCAGTGTCAGCATTAATCATGGTGATGATAAAAAAGTTGCATTGTTGCACAATGTATGGTGAGGTGACGACAGGCCATGCCAAATACACTTGAAAAATAATGCTAAATATTATATGACTATAGTAGCAATGCAGACAAGAAGAGATTTCTTGCATGATTTCGGCACGTCCTCGTCAAACAGAAAACGTGAAAGCTAACGGACTTACTTATTTTCTTGTCTCTATTTATCTAGCCACACAGTCGATAGATATAAAGACAAGGGTGAGTGGTGAAAGAAAAGACAAATCGACAGTGGAGAAAAAAGTGGCTCATGTTGTATAGGTTGATAATCATTTAAAGACAAGAATATATAAGATTGATCGGTTTGGTAAGATGGGTGAATACGAAGAAGTGTTCTGATGATGCACCCGTATCAATCTTTCATTGTTACCATTTGCGGATACCGGGTACGTGCTACGTGCCTGTCTCCTGTCCCGGTAAAGATGATGTTGATGATGCATGATTAGGCAGGATAAGGATGACGCATTAGTGGTCACAAAAGTGATGAGGAGGACAAGGATGGATGGACAATCTCATTGCCTTAGTTTATCCCATTTTGTATTGTTTGTTGTTACGTTCTGCAAATTAACTCGTGCATTGTTGTTGACGTCTGTATGTATTTCTATGAGATCCTGACACTGATGACGTTCCAAGTTCTCTAACCAGAGGGAAGAAAATTTTAAATAGGGCTTACATTTGTGTATTACCTACCTAAATATCGTATGCATTTAATATGTAGTACAAAACTGTCATTAGTATCTACGGCTGGTACATCCCAGAAGCATACTTCTACCACTTGGCTTTATTATCCATTCACATTTCTCTAAAACGCCAAAAGTGCGTATCGAGTGTACATTGTGCAGGTCATATTTTGCAGCAACAGCAAAATCATGTTTTAACCCAACTAGTCAAATATTCAGTCTGTTTCATTCGGTTGAACTTACCATTAGTCAGAATACTTAAATCCTGAGACCAATTAAACTCTTGAGAGTATCTCTTGTCACCTAATTCACTAAGCTTGTTATCATGTGCTCCTTAGAAACTCAAGCATACTTTTTTGCACGTTGCTCATATTGGTGTCGAAAGGGGGACCATGAAAGAATATAATATCTCAACAACATGGTCCTCGCAAAAAGGACAATTGGTACGTGCCGATGACTGAATTAGCATCACAGGAATGTTTATTACCTTAAGGAATATAAACGGGGAAATGTGCAGTGGGGGATCATGAATGTAAATGTAGATTTGAACAGCTAGAGATCCACTTGCACAGTCAGGAATTACGAGGAAATGTTCTTGCATCTCTCTCTCATGACATGATGCACTAATCCAAAATCAGACAACCCAGACCAGACCCATGGTTTTTTAAATTACGTCTCTCCGAAAAGTGTTTTAAAGTCATTTCCACTCAGCACTTTTGTGCAAGACACGGGTGGATGCAACGAATGAATGGAGTTATTGGCCATCACGATTTCATGTATGTAAATGTCGTAAAAATAGGCTTATTAGTAAACCTATTTTGACAGTGTAGGTCACTGTTACATTATGCATGAATATCTGGGGAGGAGGATGGTAGTATTTCATTTTTACTACTTTTCAAATCCTTATTATAACAGGATTTTATTACTGTCATTATTACAGTCAAATGTATCATTTATCCTACCACTTTTAAAGAGCTGTATGAAAACTACACCTTCAGTTTATTTCAGCCAAGATATTATCGCGGAACAGCCATTTAAGTGCACTGACAATTAAAATATTTCCTAGGTGTTTTATAGCTTCTTCAATTGCACTTTTATGTCACTGTGCCAACACCATCGACTTGCCCACTTTAACGCCCGTATAATGTTTTCATGGTCCGTTAGTTTTCTTCGGTAATTTTTTATGCAGGTAGTACCAAACTACATGATGTTCGTTATTCTTTCAACACTACATGCTGCGCTTCTTTCTAACCGTTTAAATGCCTGGCGAAATAGTTAGGGCAATGTTTTTCTAATGCTTTTTCTATTTTATTTCTCTAGTTCACATGTAAAAGTAGGCATTACTGCACACTAACCCTCTTTAAATGCTTACTCGGTCAGTTCACTCTTGTTAACTCATTGGAAGCTATTCGCATATCTGCATGTACATATATGTCGCATCGTTTTTACCGAAACGGCAACTCTCCTTCAAATTATCCTAGCTGGACGAAATTAGAGTCCGCCATTACCACTGAAAATCCTCTTTTTCACAAGATAATTTGCAGGTGTTTTAAAATGCCGGCTCTGCAAATTTTCACTTTCCCCTTCCCATTATGCGACAGTCAACCAAATTGGCCACATGAGCAACTCGTGAAATGATAAAAAAAATCCGGTGAAGGTAATAAGGCTATGAGACGCCATTAATTATCTGTCATTATTATTGTCTGTAGAATTTATTTTCTAGTTCGACTTTTACTGCTTTAGTAACACACATTGAATGCGTAAAAAGAATTTATACGGTTGAGGGTTTTATGACTGTAAGTTACCTGTCATCATGGTCTCAATTGCCAGTTAGGTTTAAAGTATCCGTATTTTAAGGTTAGTCACACAAAGACTTATTAGGATGCTGCGAATACAGTATGGAGACTAGTATGGAGATTTTTGGATTGTGAGTCTAGATTTGTAAATTTGTATGTAGAATAGGTAAATATTGCAAAAAAGTAGCTACAGTTCAGTTAATAACCATGACAACCATCATTGCCATGCCAAGCACGACTAAAATGAGATAAGGAGGCTTAAAAGGTAACTACAAAGTGTTTTGAGTTGACCACTAGCAGTAAATAGATAAGGACTATAATATAGTCATCATAATAATATGTAGTAAGAGGACTGCTTTTTTGATCATTTTGAAGATGATCTAATCAGTGAAGAGTAAACAGTGTTAAGAAGCAGAGAAGAAGAGTCTCACTTTTAGTAGGGAATAATATAGCTACCGTATAATTACCAGCCTCGTAGTCCAAAAAAGGTGTAATTAAGTATTATACGACGGTGTTCTTGAGAACAAACATGTTGATGATAACGATGATGATGCAGACAGAAAATTATTTTTAATTGTACATTATTTTGTGTGCTCATAGTTGGTGATGATGATCTTGTCTTCTTCTTTTAGCTTGGTATCTGGCTGAATTCATAAAATATGTGGGAAGTCAATAATAATATGGTTATAAGTAGTTACCTCGACATTGGAAACCAAAACGTAATGAGCATACTCCAGGATTACATATACGTACATATATTGGGTCACATCGATGATGCCAGAAATACTGGTTAAGCCAGTTACTGTATTCAGTATTATTACTATTATTATTTTCTTCTCTCTTATCATTCTAAAGGATCACTGACTGATAAATTAAAGTAAAAATGATAGTTTTTTGTACCTATGCAAAAAGGAAGAAGACCCCCTCCTTATTTTACGGAATTAATTTTTGTCTCTTTAGATATTTATTTACTATATTTATTATAATTACTGCTAACTGCTAATGAGCATTGCTTTGTGCAGCGTCTTTGTCATTTTTGCAGACATTGTTCCGTGATTCTTTGACGAGGCTATCAGTATAGTGGACAACGACAAAAATATTCTGCTAATGTCGTGTACTTACATGCGGCTATTGACAATGAAAATGCTCGAATGAATATGATTGCATATATATAAAAGTTATATTGCTACAACTGCAACAGCGTCTGGTATTAGTGCAGTCACACTTGTTAACAGACATAGACGCATATATCACACGAACGAATCCCTTTCTATTAAATATAATTTTCAATTTTGTGATGTAATGCCGAGATATACATAAAAACTTCTCCTGTGCCATTAACCTACCAAAAAATGTTAAAGCGAAGGAATTCTTGTGACCACTAGCAAGGTAGGACCTACCTGTCAGAAGAAAAAATTTCGAGATTTTTTTCGCTTGACGTTTTACAGAAAAATTGAATAAAACCGAACACCATGTTGTTATGACGTAGAAAGAAACCATCTTTCACAGGCATATTTTCTCGCTTGCTGTTGACTAGGGGTGTTAAATGTCGTGAACCCCTGTACAAACCGACAAGACCTCCTCTTTCATTTTTCGAAGAAGAGAAAAACATACACAAGTTGTGTCAATAAAAGATGAGCAGTATTGTACAACAAGCTAATAGCATGTTTTTACGAAGGAGCTCAATGGATACATGTTATGAAATGAAGTACCAAAGAGGGTTCCTCGTCGAAAAAAATCGAGGGTAAGAAAGGAGGATAGTTTTCGAATGAGTAATATTTTTGCAATTTCACAGCACTGGACTGAAAATTTGGGAATGATAAATATTAAAAGAGGGAAAATCGGGTAACCTTCTCTGATGCGAAAAGTTTCATTTACAGAAATACAGCTACCTAGCATCATTTTACAAGGAATTGCCAACTTTTTTTAATGTTGCCAGCCTGGGAATGAGACTGAGTAACTACTGGTTTTATGCATTTCGTAGTACTTACTGTTGTGTGTGTCTACTCGTCGTATCGTCACCGCGACTTTGACTCCGACACTCACGATTATCATCGACATGGTCATCATATTATTATCACCCCCGAATATTGGTAGATAATCACAAAAGAGTACACTTACAATACCATAATATCTCTTTCTTCAATCATCATGACCGAAAAAAGTAGTTGCGCAGGCCTAGGCTTCATTGTTTTATTGGTACAATACAATGGTCGTTCCATACCTACAACTTTTGGTTTATTTGATTGTTTATTAAAGAATTTATAGACAAAAGGACAAAAAAATTTATTAGTAAGACGGTGTTTTAGCAAGAAGTGGTGCCGGTTGTGACAGGTAGAAAGAGGCAGGAGGTAGACAAAAAAATGAATTTCGTGATTTAATTGTGTACACATCTTCTTGCATTGTTGTTCTTTCCTATTTGCGGTATATTTTCCGAAGGGGAGGGCATTCATAAAGTTGATTAATTTCTACAGACACCTTTTTTCTCCGCATTTTTTCGTTTGCTAGTTGAAATCCTTTTACCTAATTTTCAAGTTAAAAATGAACTTGACCTTTTCTACTCGTTGTGGTATTCAAATCATTAATCTACTTCGATTTTTCCCGTTTAATTTGATAACTTGTAAACTGTGACCGTCTCTTTATTATTAAACGGTGTTGATTTGCGTTGCTGCACAGTATACAACATGGTTGTAAATAAGGACACAAGAACAGATTTAAGTAAATATATACAATGAAAGATAGTAATGGTTGTTAATGTTGATGGATGAATCATATTTTTTTCTCGTTATCGTCAATTTGTACATCTTTACAGCAAACAATGAAAATAATATGCAATCAGATTTAAAAATGATGAGAAGATTGCCATTATGCATATAATACTGATGACAAGGAAAATGGGACTATGGATATTTATGTATAGTGAGTGTGATCTACAATCTGTTTAATTAGTTGAGAGGATCCGCAATTTCTGTTGGCGTCCATAAATTTTATGCGGATTATGTAATACCTGGGACAGCAAAACTATTAGGGTTGAATAGGTATAATATAGCATTATAATGCGTAACATAACCAGGGTGGCTGTTGTCTGCAAGATTCAGGAAACATAAAGAAGGCAGCGTCTCATTCCTAATTACCCACATTAATAGGCAGTGTTATAAGAAAGAATGCAATGATTGTAATAATGAATATTTAATGAGTGAGTAAAATCAGCATAAAATATATCCAAAAGAACCGGCTCAATGTGCATGTGTTGCACAAAAAAGTTATAAAAAGAAAGTCACAGTTATTTGCACCACCACCACCACGAAGATGAAAAAGAATAATAGATGAAGATAATGGTGAGCAGCCATTACGCATTAAATAATTAAATTCTATTTTGTTTTTAGCTGGTTCCACTTGCAGATTCATTGTGACAACATGCATGGTTCGGGATATCTGGCGATTTATCAACTTTTTTTTCATTTCTGGTTAAAAGAGATTTTCATACATGTATAATGGGATGTGAAAAATTACCAGTGCGTTTGTACATTTGTTTGCCAGTGAAGAGTATTTCACGAAATTAGCACTAACATGCTTTTGAGTTGAGTTTGAATAATCTCATAATCTTTGTAAAAAAACCATTTGTTTTTCCATTCGAAATGTTCACTTTGTTAACTACAATTAAAAAATGAAGAATTGTGTGTTAAAGTAAGACAAACGGGCACGGTTGTAGATCATGTAAGATTTTGCTTTGTCCATATTTAGCAAACCCCGATTGGCCTATGACCGTTCTACATCGTTTGTCACTAGTAAATACAATTCCTGGTACTTGTTTTTTACGCTCAGGATGCAGGTTCGGAGGAGGTTTCAGTAATAACTAAACTGAAATTGTTTGACCATTTTGAGACGTTCAAATCGCATGTTGTCTTCCGTCGGTACAACATGAGTAGCATACTTTTGAAAGCAATAAAACTGTGAAACGGGGCAAGATACTTCAAACATTGGTTTATGTAACAATTACCTATATGAAAAATATATGTTAACTAATCCCACTTTTACGTTTTCTTGAACATTTTTTGAGCGGATATTTTATGTATGTTAAATCACATGTAACGTGAATTGTTACATTTATGTACCTACTCGACTTTAGAGAGCCCGTAGTGGCACCTATTCTCCCAATTGTTCCTTGTGCTGTCATTCTCGCAAAAAATGGTGAATTTATAAAGGTAAAAATTGATGTGTGTAGATTGTAGATGTATCTCATCTCTGACCAAAATGTACATACACTACATTGCATCTTGAAGATGTATCACGACAGCAGCAGCAAAAGTAACCAAACAATGGCATTGTTGTACTTGTAGTGTGGATCATACACAAGGGAGCGGCGTTATATGGTTATACGGCTGATGATAATGCTGGTCATTCTGGGTATATGGTGACCATGACGATGTCCACATCAACAATAGTAACAACAACAATAATAGTGAACAAGTACTAGAAAGATCAGTTCCGTTCAAGTCGCTCACCATCATCATCATCATCATCGCCGGGGAAAAACAACAGTTACTTGTTGAATCCTCTCTCTCTCCGATGATGATGAAAGAAAGAACGATCAAGAAAGATGATAACATAATGAGATTAGCAATGAATTTTAGTCTTCTCTCCCGTCAAGCATGCATCATGGTCTCTGCATTTTCACTCCCAAATACATACAAACAAGCTATATAGCATGTGTACATACATGTAGAACATAATACCTACACTAGTATAAATCGCACATAATAGCAATAATGTAGCCCCAGCGTCGGACGGATACTTGAACGCTAGCATGCTTCTCGGTACGAACAAATACTTGAGTGAGTAGCCTCGGGTTTTTTCATCATACTATCCATCTCTCAGAGTATAAATTTTTAAAATAAAAAAAATTATATATATTATGTTACCAAATACCGAGATGACTTGTCCCTTTATCAACATTTTCCTTCTGCTCTGTCAACAAGAAAATGAAAAAAAAATATACTAAAAGGAATAGTAGCCAGGGTAAGAACGAGAGGGGATAATATATGGAGAGACATTTAGGACGACGACGACGGTGATTGGGGTTATAAAAGTGTTTTTTTTTTTCGCTTACCGTGCAAATATCTTCTTCCTTTTTTTCACGGGATGACCAATGTGTATGTATGAATAGAAGCGGTTGTAGGTATATAAGAAGAGGAGGATGAGGATGCATCAGTGCTTTTTTATTATTTCATGGAATGATGACGATGATAACGCTGATCAAAAGTGACTTGCGTATTTTTGCGGGTGATATAACAGTTGTTATTACGTATTATTACGTAAGGTATGAAAGTAAATGTAAAAAGAACTGTTGGATGAATTAGACACTGCATCTCATCTGCTGACATGAACAATGTACCTGATCGTTTTTTCCTTATACTATAATTAGACGATATAATATAAGTATATAATGATATAGTTGTGAAAGAGTATTGGAAACTTTTCAGAATTTTCGTAGTGGCCTCAATCACAATTATCACTAAAGAACAGTAGCGCCAAATCTACTTTTCATATAAAACGTCATCTTTCAGTTGTCAAAATAGCCGGTTCCGGTTACAGCGTTGGTGCAGAATATAATCAAAAAATGCATATTAATGGCGTTTGAAATTACAGCACGCTGAATCTAGGTTTACTAGCCCCAATAAGCAAATCGGTGTGCCATGATTTTTTTATTGTGAGGAAAAACAGCGTGGTTGCTCTCTGTAGTCATTAAACATTCAAAAAAGAAAGGGGTGAAAACGCTTTCATCATCATCGGTATCTTTTTTGCATCCTTCATATTACAGCTTTATAGAAAAAATGCCCTTTACACTTTAACGAAAATTATTTTTGAAATACAAAAACCAAAAGCACACCTAGCCATACATGTGAGTGAACCGTTTCTTGCGGTAAAATTCACTCGGCAAATGATGGAGATCTGATGTTTGCTCCACTGTCAATGTCAGTCGACTGACATGGTTAAGAGTTGAAGGCACGTATACAAAATATAATAATAATAATAAAAGTACGATGATAATGCTGACGGTGATAGGAAAATCAAAGAAAAAAAATTGTGCTAATGGCTGCAGATAGTTTATGTAGTGATGGTGCTGATAGTATAAATACTGTGTTGGGTCCACTGATGATACATACTCGTAATCTGATGGAGTACTTTTTGCCTTATCATGTCAGAAGAGTCACAGTAGTAATGACAAGGCAAGGTCGCGAAAGGTTGCATAACAGTGAATGATGCATCGTCACTCGTCTGCCTGCTGGTCCTCCTGGTCTCTGATCTTTAAAATGTGTTTGCTCTCCACGAAATAGGGTCGTGTTTGTTTCTCTCTGTAGAAGATGCAATGAGTAAATATGCAACAATCAACAAGTTGTAAAGCTGTTGTATACACACACATCACACTCACACACCAGCGTAGAATGATGAGTGTTTATTGTCTTGTTGTGGGCGATTTTCACTGTACATTGTTGCTCTAGCTACCTGACTTTTTGAATGATGTTGATGAGTCCACTGTTTATCAAATTAAGTTTACATCTTTGAAATTTGCATACATGAATCATGAATTTATCTTAAAGGGGATTTAGGTATCTGGTTCTAGAGTACAGTGTTGAGTTGTCAGAGAGAACCGAAAAAATGATGATTTCCATAAGTTCTTCTAAGTGAAATGTCAAAATGACAATGATCCGTGCCTACAGGAAACAACATTTTAACAATATGACGACGCAAACGTTACAATTGGGTTTCTATATCAGCAAGAACCGTTTGATAATTTTTTTTCTTCTCAAGCTACATAGGTGGAGTCTATGGTTCTTGTTTGGCAGAATTGTTTCAAGGTAGTTTCAAAAGTGCCAGAGAAGTTAAGTGCAGATCATCGTCATCTCAGACATGAGTAACCAGTAAACCAAGTTTCAATGAGAGAAATGAAGAAGAAAACTGGCTCCTGGCTTTTAGGCTTTTTTTCTCCTTTCTCATATCTCTGCATCAAATATGCAGTTTTTATTCTTTATAATACCCGTGTTGTTGGATGAATAATGGGTAGATGATCTAAATTATAAAAAGTAATAATAACAAAATGTTTTTTTCAGAACACAAACACAACAATTCAAATCGTCATCAACAAACAGCATGCCTGCGTATATTATAATGTATGTGTGTGTGTGCATATATTTTGTTCAGGTATGTAGAGTTTATATGGTGCATCCTCAAGGGAATGTAAAATAAACACTGGTAAATAATAATAATAGCAATACTGAATGATAAGACAGCTAAAAAGGAAAACATTTTTAGATGCAGTTAAGCCTGTTGTTCTTCTATTTTCTTTCTTGTTGCTGTTAGTGATTGTCTAATTAGTATGGACGAAACGTTTTCTGATCTTTCAGATCTCTGCGTATTGAAAGCTCATCTCTCTCACTAAATCTCTGAATAAAGTATTTAAATACTTACATAACATACGTGTGTATTTATGTGTGTATAGCTATAGTTTAGGTGAGTAAAATGGTGTAATAAAAACCGCTTTTCTTGATTAGAGTGCTTCTACTACTTTTCCCCATAAAGTAATCAAATGTATAAATATTTGAAATGTTTACACTGGAAAAACCTGCAGCCTTGACCTGTTCGCTTGGCAAAACGAGGGAGAAAATTTAAAAGAGTAACAGATTGAAATTGTACTTACATATTTCTTTCAATATTGCAAGTAGATTCTTGAATTCTATGTAGCATGTAACTTGTGTAAATGGGGATTTGCTTGTCAAGTCAAATGGTTAAAATATGGAGACGAAAATCAAGGATGCCTTCATAATGATAATGATGAAGAGTATAGTGCAAAAATGCAGTAAATTGCGGTGACAGTCGGTGAATCATACGGGGAAACGGGATTCTCCGTAGTCATAAATTCCATTTGAACATGTTATGCAATTCAGATTCAGACTACCATATAGTGACAAATACCCGAAACTGATGCCACTGCACTGCTTCAAAATAAATCCTATTACTAAACATTTTTTTATCATCATACATTCTTTTATTGGTTTAGTGAGCAAAATTTAAATAGATTTCTTAAGGTAGTATTCGCACCTTAAATAGCTGAGAGATACAATGATTCCTTTTCAGTTTCCATTTTCATACGTGTGCTAATTAATTAATGGATTAAGATAGGAAATTGCTACAAATTTTTTTATATGAATTGAATGTTGAAACAATGCTGTTACTATTAAATAAATAATGTAACAACGAGCGAAAAGTACAGGAGCGACCTTTCAAATAAAAAGCGTGTTACTCGAAACCCATTAGGAATACATAATGACTGTAATATGACTACCAATATTAATGTACCATTTAAAAATCTTATTATTTTGATATGGTAATGACCAAAAAAGAGGTTGGTTGATCATCTTTATTCATCGATGACGATGCAGAATAGTGCATCTGCATCTGTTGCAATTTGTAAAACTATCCAATACAGCAATAATATGCATGCAACTATTAGTTAGTAGGAGCATATCAGTGGGTTCATCAGTGGTGGTAGTCCTGGTGATGGTGTAGAATATAGCTAACTAGAGAACCCAGGGAAGAGAGTAGAACTTCGTGCGAACTCATAATACTTAGTGATTTTCCAATGTGCGGTCATATGTATTTTTATTTTATTTTTATTTTTCAAACCCTCAATCCACAG
>JAHZMV010003613.1:0-28717 GCA_027743765.1 Coecobrya sp. COE2
TGCAGTGTACAGTGACCCTTTAATTTCGCAAAAAAATGTTTTGGCAAAGCGCAGTTGCCAGAAAGAATTTGTGTGTAATCGTAAATCACTTGTTGGCAGTTTACACCTTGCACCATCAAACTAATTTTTTGCTTAGAATGTATAATACATAATGTGCAAAGTGCAATGCTATAACATTATGTTGTACATTTTTGTACATTAATAATCATCGTGATTTAATGAGTGAATTTATCAACCATTCTAAGTTTGCTCTGAAAATGAAAAAGAAAAACGGTTAACAATGGTCGTTCCTAGATTAGAACAGCTTATTGGACTTGGACAAAATAATGTGAAATTTTATGCATTTTTTAATGGTAAGGATGAAGTTTAAATGCTTCCGTTAGCGTAGCTGATTTTAGACCATATATTGACAAGTGACCGCAAAAAGTACAGAAAGCTTGAAAAAATGAGTCATATAATCGAAAGCCAAATTTATGATGGACTATCTTTACATTTAAAGCTTGAATTTCCTTTTTTAACTTGCTTTAAACTTGCAAGTGGCAAGGATCTTCCAGGTTGATCCCAGAATGAATCCTATTTTTGTTATAGTATAGCAAACTAGCTTAATAATCAAGTTAGTAAAGACTTTGAGGGATGTAATCTAACGAATCATAAGTATCACATTATTTCTACCTGGGACAACGAAACAAAGGTTCAACCCTTTGAAATTTTTAATAGTGGATGGTATTATCTGACGAGGAAGGTTTCAAAAATGCATTTTTGCAATTATCGCATTGTGAGTTATCGTCTATATAAATAGGCAAAGACATTTTATGGCAGATATATCTTTTGTATACGTTCATCTGTTTTGTATGCATCTATTCAAGGAAATGAATTTTTATTCACGCTAATTTCCTGTCAGAAACAAGAAGTGAAACAATCTGGCGTTGTTTGGAATGTTTGCAATTTAACCCTTTTATGCGTTGATAGTTTTTGTGTACTATTTATTTAAGCGAACGAAACCTGTAAACATTTTGTATGCTTTTATGGCCACGATGAAACGTGAAGACAAAAACAAACAAAAATCTGCAACGCATTTCAAACCCGTTGGATCATTCCTACTTTTATTTTCTGGCAAACTCATTTCCGGTCTGAATCAGGAATGGTTTTTCATTATAAGATGCACACTTACAAAAAAGAGACACGTGTTAAATGTGAATTACTTACATTGATTTAAAAATTTAACAAGTTAGCTGACTTGTGTATGGCGCATGAATGGATATAATATGTATGGCCTTACTTCAAATTCAATCTAATGTCAAATTTACTTGAGTTTTTAAAGAAAACTGGGCGGTCCCCCTGTCACGATAATATCTGACAAACCTAACTTTGAATTTTTTTAGTTGCACGCGCATATGTTTTTGAATGTATTGTACACAAATTATCTATCACCAACGAAAGCATATTTTCCCAAAATTCAATTACAATCGGTATCACCGATTCGACGCGGAAAATCTTAATGTGCTACCAAAATTGAAAATAATGCAATCATTTTTATATCAGATTTTCATGAGTAGAATTGAGACTTCTTTCATTTTCAATTCACAATTTATTTTGTATCGATTATGGAGATGCGATCGATTCTCTATAAGAATGCATCTTGCAACTTGACTGATATTATTTCTCCTTTGATCAGTCCACTACTGCTGCTGTGTGTGTGCCACCTGCTACCATTACGATTGTAATTACATCTCGATTATTCTTGCGAAGCAGACAAATTAAATCTGTAATGTGCAATATCAAACATCAATCTCCTTGCTGACCAAATTTGCTGTATATTTAGGTATGCAATATAGTTTGATTGGACAAATAAAGCTGCTGAAGATAATCAAGCGGATGCCTAAATTTTCTGCAAAATCGTATGCACTTTCTGGCGACGGCGACTTAATAATTATAGGTATATCGCGTAAAATAGCCGTTATCCGTCTCTCTTATGTCCCTCTCTCTTGAGTCTGCATAAAATTATTGTTTTGGTTGATGCATCATAGTGTATTAAATGCAACGTTAGGAAAAAAAGCAATAATGCACAAAAATTCTATTATTATTATTTATTATTTTTATTAATCTTTGAGGAGCGGCACAATAAAATTTTGGGTCAAAAGAAGCCGGCGAAGCGGATCGGATATCCCATTAACACCTTACAAACATATTATACGAACAAAATGCACATTCACAAACACACTTTCGTTGCACAACATGTGCTTTTCAAGTGTGTATATGTAGAATTATGTATCGTGTATCTGTCTGACTTATTCATAGCATAACTGAAATATATATATCGCATCTAATAATGAGCAACAATGCACAACATTCATCATTGTTGGAAACGCGTATAGATTCGCTTGCGTGCATTATCTTGTGAATTATTGCGTACTCATATCAACTCTTGCATTTCATGCGAGTAGTAGTACAACAATGTAAATAATAATATGAAACATGATTGTTATAATATTTCAATTGCAACGGAAAATTATATGGTTGTTTATAGCATGGCGATGGATATACTACATCCATGTTGGCTGACTAAATAACTCTCAATTGTGTTTTTACTTTTTATATTGTTGAAATTATTTATATGCACTTGTTTCCGGTCGTTTGCAGGGGGTGATTTTACAGAGTAGACAAATTAAACGGAAAGAAGGTTTCATTTTTCATCCGTTCCTCCGAATTCTAATTTTTTGCCTTTTACAAATCTCATCATGATTGTGAGATTTGTAGGTTAAGTGCTTGTTGGAACGGATGAGGTGATACTTAATGATAATTTTTAAAAATAAAAGTTATTGTACATGAGTACGGGCGCACACTTTACTGAAAACTTTTACTCGCTTTAAAGAATCATGGTCGCTCGTCAACACTGAAGGCTTTAACAATAAAACATTTAGTCGGTAGTTTCAACATAGTTAATAATCAAAGCTAATCATTATTTTTAGATAATCACGGTTTTACACTTTGCTAGGCTCTATGAGCCAGTGACAGCTCCAAGATTCGCCGAAATTTGTTATGTCGCTGGTTGCATTTTGGCATATCGTGTAAACAGCTCAGGCATGCAAAAAATTGGACATGCACTGACTCTGCGACAACAAACATGTCATTCCGAGGCTGTCCGTTACACAGCATTTTGAAATCGTTTACGCAGATGCGTTATTATTTGACATTGTCCATAATTTGGCGTGCGTTTTCTTAAACGCACATATTAATTCTTATCATAAAATTTGTTTGCCTCAACATTTACCGTTGTGAATGAAATATTGCTGAAAATATTTATCATGCTGCGTGTGCTTTATTCATAAAAATATTTCATAACATTCCTGCATCCGTTTTCAATCTTTCTTGTAAAAGGTGTGTGTGTGGACATATGACATATTGTATAAAAATTAGCACGCTAGTGTTTATCTATCTGATACACAACTAACAACAATTGCAAAACTAGCAATAAAAGTCTAAGCATGTAATATCCTTGACCTTTCAGGTGGCCCGATAAATTTACAAACTTTAATCTAGGACAAGCAATTAACGCCAGATTAAAAGAAAAATGTTTAGCAAGCTATAGAACACGATTGAAAGATAACGCATTGTTTAAGTGTGTATGTTTTCATGTATCATGAGGTGTGAGGGTGTAAGCATTCCCAAAAGCACAATATGTCTTATCAAAGCCATTTAGGAACAAGTGGTGGAGCGATTATGCTACCAAAATATTTTTGCAAAGGACAAAAGGTTCTGTCTTTCGGTCGTCAATAATTTTGGAGTTTCGGATGTCTTTTGACATAAAGCATTAGATTCTTTGAAAGACCTTAGTACAGTTTCCATTTATGTAATTTACTGTCAGAAATCTGTCGCTTTTATTGAAAACGGTTGGTTTGATGCATCAGAGAACGGATTATGCGTAGATTAGCTTGCCAATATCACTTTTAAAATTCGAATTCGAATTTAATTTCGAATTTGTACTTGAAAACCAAGTAATATTATGAACCGTAAATATGAAAAACCTGTAATACTGCTTACGACGGATAAAATTGCTGACATTTTAATGGACAAGCATGAAACCTTCCATTTTGTCGTTTGCATTTTAATCTTTTGGATTGATAAAAATTGGTTCAACTGATTTCACATGCGTTGGGCGAAACTTTTATCGATTTGGAGTGGCATATATAATGTCATTGAAATAATTGATTTTTTCCATGATTTAACTTTAGCCATGTTTTCGACAGTAAATTCGCTACTTGTTTAGAATATATTCATAAACAAATGAAAATGAATTCGTACTTTTTTCTTTAACAGGTATTAGCCCCACCTATCACGCCAAAGAAACTTCAGCAACAATGACCATTTAATTGCATGCGTTAATGTGACTAAAAGCTTTTGGCCGCCCGAGTATTCGCAAATCTAACAATCATTTTGGTACAAAACGGGTGGAATGGATTTGAATACTCAAAGAAACAAAAATGTTTAGAAGTAAGCGCAACTATACAGGATCAATTGCGTTCCTGGTGCTCAGCGTGCACGCGCTGTTGGCATCAGGTAACAAATGCCCACCTGCGGAGTCAATAATGCCATGTCGTTGTAGGGGAAGAAGTGAGCAAGTTCAAGTGTGGTAAGTTGACTGATAAATCACAGAGTTAATCAGTTCAGAAATGACCACCGAAATTTTTTTAAACCACAGACATCTTAACGATCAATAGCCGCTCATATTGGCGTATTATGTTTGTGCTGTTCAGGTGCAGTCACAGTGATCTAGAAAGGGTTAACGGAGCCCTTGAAAATCTGATGAGGCTACGCAGCATGCCCGCCATTGATGAACTAATTGTTGAAAACAATAGAATGCCAACTTTACCTGCCAGGGCATTTGGCGCATTACAGGTAAAAAACTTTGTACACAAATAATTATGAACGCTGCATTGCTTTTTATGTGGTTTGCCTTTATGACCAATAAATATATTAACCACTACTCAAAAATATGTACCTATTGTGTTGTAATTTTATAAACCATTAGATTGGAAGACTCCTGCTACGGAACAATGGCCTTGAAGGCTTTTCCAGAAATGCATTTGCTGGTCTCGAGGACTCCCTCGAGGAACTCTACATTGTTGAGGAGAAGCTGGTGGACTTCCCCTTTGATTCCATTGAGAAACTTCGAAATCTCGAGGCGTTCACACTCGAAAAAAGCAGAGTTCGTTTACTTCCCAGATTTAATGGGCTCAACAGACTGAAACATATACGAATTGATGGGTCGCTCATCTCAGGATTTCCGGTGGGGGCTTTCGCTAACATGGCATCCGTGAAGCAGATTCACGTTGTCAATTCCGACGTCACCACACTCGCCGAGGGCATATTCGGAAGGCTTGAAAACCTCGTGTTGGCAAACTTTAGTAACAATCGTATAGATCATATACAACGGAGATGTTTCGCTCTACTTCCCAGATTAGAGGTCAGTAGACGGCTCGGCTCTTCTTCTTCGTATTCACTTTACCCATCTTCTTTTTTTTTGCTGTATTACTCTGCTTTACATTTTTTGCACATCCGCCCGTTCAGTGTACAGCATACTGATATATATTTTTTACAGGATACTACAAAAAGCTTTTCAATTTATTTGCAATTTACAAGCCTTTTTATTTATCATTTAATTCGCTTCACAAACAAGTAGGTACATACAGAAGAAGTAGGCATTATACAAAATAATACATAAAGCATGCATTGTAATTTCAGAACGTACTTTTTTAATGAATGACGCTTCTTCTTCATCTTCTTTCCATTTTAATTTTATTTATGAGATGATCTTCTCATGTTGAATTATCATTGTGTCTCACCGTTTTACATACAATAAATGTTTAAGCACGTGAAATCAATCCTTATCAAAATAAAAAATTCTGCACTGTCACTGATGAAAAATCAAAGTTGATGAGTATCGAGCCGACTTGCGAGATAAAAAATATGCATGCATGCAAATATACACAGTCACAGTGTGCTTATGTGCCATTGTTGCGAATAACCGCAAAAGGGTCTTTGTTGCAAAGACTTGCGCCACGCCACGCTTATTAATACACCTTGTATCACCATTTAAATACCAAAAATTACAACATGGTGGTGCACGTCTCTTTTTTCGCTGTAGTAATAGGATGGAATGATTAAGCTATGTGGGGTTTGATGCTTTGATCCTTGTCTTTAATAATGACTCTCTCGTTTTAGCACTCTTAACACAAGTTGAATGAAAATGAAAGCGAGAAAAATGTGAATATCTTTTTTGTAAAAAATGATAATGACTGAATCACGCCTATCATCAAAGAAGTCTTGTTATCTGCATTATAGCACAACTAAATAGACATTTTAATATGTGCACGAGAATTAAATGCCTTACAGTAATAAAAAAAAGAAAATGTGGTGTAAGAAGATAATGGCTGTAATTAAATATTTTTATCCTTCACACAAAATAGTTTAAAGTTTGTGATGAATCATAATAAATGATAACAAAATATTGTTGTTTTCTGATACAATGTAGATCTTGTCAGTGGCAAACAATCATTTGGAGGAAGCAATGCCAGTAGGGCGCGCAGTTGAGGAGCTCATCTCATTGAAATCCTTAGATTTGTCAAACAATCGATTTAGAAACTTGCCGGAAGGCTCCTTTGTCAATTTGAGGACGTTGCAGTCATTGAATCTTGCAGGGAATAGTATAAGTCGAGTATCGATGCGCTCATTTACTCACCTGCCTGCATTGCGAAAGGTGGATTTGAGTTTTAACGAGTTGAGAACCTTCCCTAAACTCTTTTTCGACACAACCCCACTTCTGGAGGAGATACGCTTGAGAAACAATTTACTCGGCTCGGCAAAGGAAATTGGAGAAATGTTGGAGACAATGAAGTCTCTGCGTTACTTAGACATTGCACAGAATGGATTGAGTGAATTGCCTACAGGGGCAATACGAGGACATACGCATCTAATGAAACTTGATTTAAGTGACAATAAAATTGTCAGGATTCAACGGGAGGCGTTTAAAGATGTACCGTCACTGACGGAAATGAGTTTGAAGAATAATTCATTGACGGAACTTCCGTTGGATGGGTTGGCGTGGGATATTTCTTCTTTGAAAGAACTGGACCTGTCAATGAACAAGCTTACGGCTATGACTGCAAATGCACTTCAGGGATTGCCTAATTTGGCTCGCATGGATTTAAGTCATAATGGGATTAAGTCACTGGGCCAGAGTGTCTTTTCGAAAAATAAAGAGATGAACTTTTTAGATATTTCTGACAACGGACTTTCCACACTTAACTCAGATGCTTTTCAGGGACTAGCCAAACTTGCTAGATTGGACTTGAGTAAAAATCATTTAGAATCGATTCCTGGTGGGGCATTCCGTGATTTGAAATCGATACACGGGCTAAATCTTGCAAACAATAGGATAAACAACGTTCCTGCCAACATGCTCAATGAATTAAAATCGCTGGAGGAATTAACAATGAAAAGCAATTCCCTTAATCATATCCCTGCCGGATTTTTTCAAAATCTGCCAAAGCTACGACAACTCAATTTGAAGGATAACTCCATTTCCTCCCTGCAAAATAAAATGTTTGCGGGATTGTCAAGTTTGGAAAGTTTGAGACTGGCATCCAATCAAATTTCACACTTTGATGAGTCCGTCTTTGATGATATGGTACAACTAAAAAGTTTAGATATATCCAGCAATAGGATTACCAGACTTCCTTCAAGATCCTTTAAAAATCTTCCCTCGTTGGAAAGATTTGAGGCGAGAGAAAATCGCATTTCTGTTGTGGAAGCAGGTGTGCTCGGCAACTCTGAAGGACTACAAATACTTGACCTTGCACACAATGCACTTACAACAGTTCCTGCACTCGTCAAGTCCAACACTCAACTCAAAGTCATTGACCTGAGTCATAATCAGATTCCAAAAATTGATGTGGAATCATTCAAAAAAGCTGGAAACCTTATGGAACTTTACTTGAACGATAATAAAATTAAGGAACTGCAAGCAAAAACTTTGGAGGTGAGAAATTTACAGCTTACATAAGTAGTGTGTAGACATTAATGAGAATTATAATTTGTGCATGCATACTTATTTTACCCCAAAAAAGGCTTAACTTTCATCATATCACTAATACTTTTACTAATTACCCCATAAAATTCGTTACCCACCTGCAACAAAGTTTTATGTTAGCAGCATATAAGCTTTTATCGATTACATGCCCTATATTTTTTCCCAGAATCTTGGTTCACTGACCATTGTCGACTTGGATGGCAATGAGCTGGAAGAAATAAAAAGTGGTACATTCCGAAATCTTCCTCGTCTCATTTACCTTCGCCTGAGCAGAAATAAACTACGAACTGTTCATAACATTGCATTTTCCGGTCTGAGCGCTTTGGATGGATTGGATTTGCAAGAAAATGATCTAGAGCTCGTTGGTGAAACTGCATTTGAGAAGACGGGAGCACTCAAGTATCTCAATTTAAGCAACAATAATTTTGACAGCATGGCAAAAATGGGTCTTGGGCCACTTTCCTCCCTGGAAGTTCTGGATATGGTAGGTTCATAATATTTCCCAGTACTTTCAACAGTTTACATTTTTTTTGATAAACAGTTTGCTAAGTACTACAGATAGTAACTTGAAGTTATTGTATAAAACCTCGTGTTATTTCCTTATTGCAGAGCTTTAATCGGCTTAGCGGAGTGGATGCAAAGGCTTTGAGGCATCTAATATGGCTTGTGGAATTGAGGGTATGTGCTGCTATACTACTACTTCATAGAGAAGTAGTATTACATGAGTACTTAAAATATTTTGTTTTTATTTCCAATACCATTACTATCGTGGTAGCTTAATATGATGGAGTTTCGTAATACAACTTAGGTATATTATGATGATATAATACACAGAGCATTTACTGGAATTGAAATTTCCAGTCAACTAAAGAAAAGTTTACATTTAAAAAACTACTTTTTCGTTACTATAAAACCTTTTTCGCGATTGTTCATTCACGTGTGTGGGAGGTGTATCAAAAGTTGAACTAGGAAGCATTGGCAATTCTCACATGTCGGGGCAAAATGAGTATTGACCGTTTTTACAACTCTTTTTGCAGATGAATGACAACGGAATATGTACAATTCCAACGGGAACCTTTGACGCAATGAGCCGACTGAAGATGCTTGTCTTAAAAAATAATTCTTTGGCGCATTTATACGAGTCCGTCTTTTACAAGCTTCGTAACAATATTGCTTTCATTGATGTATCTGGTAAGCTAGTGTGATGTGATTATATCGTTACAGCATCTTTGTATTTTAGTATAATGGGCCTATTATGCCATCCTATTCCCTTTGATGCACTTTATCAACTACGTTTTCCCTTTCGGACAGGTAATCCATTATCATGTGATTGTGAAATGATTTGGTTGCGCAACTTGATGGCGAGAGAGGCCATTCAGGAGTTGTCTGACTCAATGTGTGACGGACCTAATGAGCTGAACGGGGTTCCTTTGAAAACTGCACGGCCAGGTAGGATGATTTGCTCACCGGGTGCCAATCGGGGCCTTTCCAATGCTATATCAGACACAAAATGTCCGCCGCTGGCAAAGTCTAGGAGAAAACCTCGCCCACATATAGCCGAGATAGAAGACCATCCCGTGTTTTCAAACAATGCTTATCCTGAAGCAAGTCAGAATGAGTTGCGTCACAACAACAGGAGAAAGGAGGATAAATTGATTGAATCCAATGATTATGTTCCGGGTGACACCCCCACAATCTATGCTGGAAGTAGTACTAGTACCACCAACACTAAAGTATGATGCGTGGCATAAATCCTTATATGAGATATACATTATGCTGAAGCACATGAAAAAATTTAATTTTACAAATTTCATACAGGCTACCCAAGAAGATGTTCGCAAGTCAAATTCCGTATTCGGAGGTCTTTCCTCCCTGTTTGGAATTCCATTAGACTTTGGTTTAAATCTAGGTATTTCCCCGAGCGTTTCTGTGACAGATAAAAGTGCGACTCGTCATGGGCACGTGGCGAAGAACGGGTTCTCCGTAGACGGAAGCAGGAAAGGCTCTGATCCTTTGCCCCCAAGTTGGGTAGACCGTCCTTCCAAGCCTGTATATGAGCCCCCAGAATATGTTCCTCGCAGACCTTCCCAACCCTACATTCCTTTAAATCCTTACCATGACCAGTCCTCTCCTTCCGTTGTCCCCTCCGGGAGTGTTGACGTGCATAAGGCCGTCTCTCCAAGCGGCATAGATGAAAAGGATCCACATGGACGGAGAAAAAAGCCCATTGTTAAGTTTCCTACGAATGGGCCAAGTGCAGCTCCTCCACCACCCTCCTGGCATCCCAGCTATCCCAGCACCGAAACAGGTTTTATACCCATTGAGCCTTTCTTCCACTCTAACTCGTTCATAAGTCGTAATAAAAATGCTTTCAACAACAACAACAAGAGCAAAAATGAAAGTAAAAAAGCAAATGGGGATAGGGAGTCGAGCGGGACAAATGTTCGCTACTTCAGTTCCACGACTCTTGCCCCAAGGACACATGCCAATTTCATTCACCACCACGCCAACACCATCACCACTGCCACTAGTAGCACTTCTTCTTCCTCATCATCCACCACCACCACCTCAACTAACTCCGCCAAAAAGACGGGCGATGAGGCTGGTTTGCGCCCTTTTAAATCGTTTAATTCTCCTACAGATTCCTCTCTGATGGATAGCAGCAAAGGGAAACAGCATGGCACCTCCTCAGGTTCTTCCTCAGGGTCCGACTCTGAGGAGTACAACAACGAGGAGGAGCTCAGCAACTACACGCCCGTCGACATTCAAACCCCCGAACAGCAAAGTAGCCACGAGAGAAACAAGGGTCAGCCTTCAGACGACTTGTCCCTTACAGATTTTTGGGATATATTCACGGGTCAACCGATCCGAACCAAAAATACACCCAGTCATTCCGACTCCAATCCTTCCAAAGGTGACCACCGCGATCACCCGCATTATTACGATGAGCAGATAGACTCCCCAGTAAATTTCTCCAATCCAATTGATGCTACAACATTCCGCTCAGTAATCCCCACACCAGGTCCATATTCCGCTGAAGATGCAAAGGACAACAGTAACGAACCCTCCATAACCGGATATGACAATGGTGTGATTCGTCGAGCCACAGGCAAGCCAACAATCACAAAGATTATTGAGCAGGGCTTCTACCCTGTGCCTAATGGAACTAGTGGATCTGGCACTTTCACAGGACCAGACGACCCTATCAGTAATGAGCTGGACGGACCAGTTAAGCCTGGAGATGGTCCCTCTCCAGCCCCTTTGATCCCACCAGTCGTAATTGGAAATAAGGACGCCCAGCCAGCAGACTGGTACTATACAAATTATCATAATGCAGAAAGCGGTGCTGGAACAGAGGAATGGGAAAAGTTGATAGAAAGGAGCAAGATTAACCAGTTGGAAGAGGAACTGGTTGGGGCAAAGCGTTCTAGTAGTAGATCTATTCATTCGTCATCCTTTTATTCTTCTTCCTCCTTTCCAAGTTACCATTATTGTCTTGCAAGTTTACTGTACTATTTACTCGTTTATATGAATCCGTAAACTGGTACTCGTTTAAGTAATCTTTGTACGTTTTATAAATAGCTGTTTAATGTAGGTAGTTTTTATAAAAAAGCCAATTTTTATTGAACATTTTTAGTATGTGATCACAGAGTTGTAAATACATTCAGAATTACAATATACATATTATGTCTTGTTAGTTAGTGCTATATAGGTAAATACTACGGTATAAATTTGATAGATCTATATTTTTACATACAACAATGTTATATAATTTTTTTTGTATTTTAAACGCAAATGTTCCCTGACTGTGACTGTTGTTCTTTCTTGTACTTGTATTAAAGCAACTTCGTTTAAAAATAATGAAAATAATAAAACAAAAAAGGATTCAGTGTACTTAATTTTGGTATCAAATGTATAAAATATTTTTGCGTATGCATATTTCTATAATATTCCTACTAAATATTATTATGTATTGCCTGCAATTTTCTAGTTCATCATATTTAACAATTTAATGCTCGAATTATGAATATATGTATAGCAGTGGTCATTCGAAAGACGGAATGGCAGTATTGGAATATTTATTTGGGCAGTGTTTCAAGTTAAAGCTGTTTTTATAAAAAATCGGTTTCTCGCTCGATCCCGACAAATTTCAGTTGTTCTGTTGGTCCATATCTAAAAATAACCAGACAAAAAATCCCGATAACAATTGAATTATGCCCTCTGAAATTTTTATTACAATCGATTACATTATAATGAATGGCAAACCTGTAGTCAAAAAATAGCTCCTCGCCAGGATTTATTGCACGCTTGGCAAAAATGCCAATTCTATGGTCTCCGTTTACCATCATTACTTTAGCATAACAATTTGGATTAACAGAGTGATTAGCAAAGCGAATTTTATTCCCCTTCCTGGTAGCGTCAACAACAAATTCTACGAATAAAAATATGTGTCATTGGTACATATTTCTGGTACACGTGCACTAATACATGCTTTGTAGATAAATTCCCTGACCTAAATTTTGTGAGAGGGGTGATAATTTGATAATTTAATTTTAAAGCATTTTACCATTGTTCAGATTAAAGAGGAAGCTGCACATGTACTTGTCATAGACTTTGCCACGACGGTCTGCTTCATCCTGTGTGATAACTTCTCCACAATACTCTGAAATAAACTCATTTTTCTGGGCCGAGTCCTTCAAAAAGATTCCCCAGCCAGCCACGTCACTCGGTGCTAACAGCAAATGCTTGTCTAAAAAACAATACAAAGAAACGGGGGAATGTGGAGAGAAAAGGGAAGGGAAATTTCCATTTTGGTGAAAGCCAATTAGGTCGACTAATCAGTTTATCCTTCACTTACATAATCCTCTTTGGCAGCTAACATTCTTGCAGTTAATCTTGGATTTGTCCAGTTGGTCAGCACCACACTGTCCACACAAGTCTGGATCGCATTCACGTACAGCCAAGTAGCAAGGACACTGCTTTGTGTTGCACTGTGCCTTGCACCTACATCCAGGAAATCTATTCTGACCTGGAACACGATTAGAGAAAAAAGTGTAATAGAAACTGACTTTAAGCTTACAACAGCAGGAAACAGAATTCGCGTTTTTTCTCCCTTCTCTCCATTGAATCTACTTACAATCGCCGTTACATAGGCAAAACTTTTCACAAAAGTTGGCTGCCTCAATACAGGAACAGGAAGAATCGCAAGGCTGGCCTGGATGATCACACGGGGTGAAGTTGGACACACTCGAGTTGGATGATGGATCCTTTCTCATGTGAATCTTTTTGCAGTGCAGAGACCAGAGCCTATTCTTCTTTTTCGTTTTCTTTGGAGGAGGAGTAATGTCTTTCTGAGAATCATCAGTGGTCATGTCTGCATCTTCCTTTTGAGCAAAGTAGAACACCTAACCAGCAAAACAAAGGAAAAGGGATTAATTAATTTATGGGGAAAGTAATTATAGATCGTGTTCTCAGAAAGAAAGCAAAAGATAGAGAGAAGAGCCGCTTTGACTTTAGCGATGATCAACTCTAAGGAACATAATATGTCTATGTATAACATGGAGTGGGTTTTCATGTAAAATATGTTTTTGTACCTGTTGGCACGTTTTTGTCGCCAGAGTTTTGGCAATAACGCAGTAATTATGGTAGAAAACCTTATGCAGCGCTCTGAACAAGCTTTGATCTGCTCCCGACCACAAGTCCATATCTTGCGGTTGAAAATCTTTTATCAAAAATGAAGCCGCTGTGTCAATACCAATTCCACCAGGTTGATTGTTATCCCCTCCTGGAAGCTGTTGGAACTGCATAAAGCTTTGCAGAGCGAAATTCATGGCTGGATTCTCCTTGAAATCCCATTTTTCGCTGGAATTAATATTGCTACTACTACTACCACTTCCCCCTCCACCAGCAACAGCAGCAGAAGCAGTTCCACTGTTGGCTTTCAATTTTGATCCTTTGTTTTCCACATAATCAGATTTATTCTCATCACTAATCAAAGAGGTTGGCTTGGGCGTTATTGAAGCTGCTGTTGTTCCCGTTATACTCCTCTTTCCGTTTCCATCGGATTTACCATGAGATGAAGATGAGCGTTGCTGGTATCCCATTAGTGCCACAACACTACTGTCGTTGCTACTGTCATCGGAACCACTCTGCTCTCCACTCCCACTGCTGGATTCCATTGAGGCTTGTTTGCGTATCTTTTTGGGTACCACTTTCCCACCATTATTGTCTGCCCCAGAAAACGTGTCTGTGTCCTTTTCAGAGGATGACGAAGTGGCTGCCATCATTGCCTCAATCCTGGCTTGAACTTCAGGCTAAAAAATGTTGTATACAGGTAGAGAGAAAGAGACAATTAAATTATGTATACTTCTGTGTAGCAGCATCCCTAAATTAAATCACTTTCGCATTGTGCAAATCAATCACTCATCGTTTCAGTTTTATGTTTAGGTATATAATAATGTTGAATGCAGCCCTTATTTGAATAACTCATTTTACAAAAAAATGAGAAAGAAATCTAAAACTCACCAAATGCATGAAACATGACGAGCTACAAGGCATTTTGGTTCGGTAGTATTCACGGCATTTTCGTTTCAGCATTTTTGGCTCTGGATGGTACGCTTTTAGACCTGAATCAAATAAATTGGATGGGAATTAAAGGAATATATAGCGCACATACCTCTATACAGAACTTGTAATTGAACAAGTCACAATACAAAAATCATGTTTTCATGAGATTTGTAAACTTTTTTTTGTAAAGATACAAAATGAACTCACGATGAAGTAAGCAATCATATTTGTAGCAGCGACGACAAAATAGGGAATGAAATGAGTGCATTGTTTGCTCTCGGGCGACGCTTTCACAGTTGGATCCATCAATATTTGGCGTCGATTCTGGCGGCAAGCAAGCTCCTGGCTCTAGCTTCTCGTGTAATTCAATGTACCTTCAATTTTCAATATAGAGTCATCAGTGGAGAAAGTGGAAAAATAATAATATTATTATTTCACCCTTTATGTAAATAAGTATGTCAGGTGTGTGTTCAGAATTTGTTTGGGAAATAATATTATAGCATGAAATAATGTTATGGAACTCCATATGGAAGTTTATCGAACAAACTTGTACACATAGAGAAAAAGAAAAAAACTTACTTTTCCTTCAATTCAACAGGAGACCCATTATTAGGGAATACTTCAGAGAGTAATTTAAAAATCCTGTTTGGTGGCAACTTGATCCTTGGAACTTTACTTGGCTCCGCATTAATAATCATCCCTTGCTGGTGGGCTTCCAAGCTACGCCTTCCAATGCCCAAAACATTGCTGGCGTTATTAACATTGCCATTATTGTTCCCTTTACAGCCTTCCAGGTCCTCCTCAAAGTCACTCAAATCAAGCTCATCCGTGTCGGATTGTAAAGTTTTATTCTTTGGCTGTTTCTCCGCTTTAATCAAGCCGTTGCGAATGTCGGATTCTTCCATAGCCAACACTGTGGATTACACGGATGGGTACGGAAACGGATTCCGTAGACTTAGACTTGTGCTCCGAAGGAAAAACCAGGGATGCTCTTTTCATCGTTCCAAGATGCTCTGGAGCGTCAAGGTCAATTTCCCAGTGTGAAAAGCGAGCCTCTCTCCATTTCCTATTTTCTTCCTTCATTATTTCTGAATGATGGCAAAAGTTGAAGAGAATGAGAAAGAGTTGAGAGTTGTGTGTGTATGTGAAGAAAGTAACACCATTCATAATAGAACAAAGCTTTCATACATTTCACCGCATATAATATGAAATCATAAAAAATGTAAAAGTTGATTCATTCACAATTTACAGTTCAGTTACCTTCCGTCCCATTAAAATTTCTCATCCAAGCCAATTTCCCATCCTCCTTTAAACGAATTCTTTTCTGGTGAAGAATTCTAAAGTATTCTGATCTTATCCTTCGTCTTAACTCTGGCGTAATACTACATTTCCCACCCATTCTATTCGTAGTGACTGGAGCCATCAGGCTTGGAGCAATTTTACCCTGGGCTTGGGCCTTGGCAGCCCGAACTATTGAGGTAGCTACAAGAAACGGGGGAATCTCTAGACCATGATCTAGTCCTCGTGTACTTTTTGGTGTTTCAGCATTAGCTGAGGATTCACTCTCTGAGGAACCCTTTTTATTACTTGCTTCATTGTTGAGACTGCTCTCCCTTCTGCTGTTCAAAGAGGAAGAAACACTGCCGCTGCTTCCCCCTTTGGACTTGCTGTTGCTGGAACTCATTACTGGGTTCAGAATCACATAACACTTTCCAGGATCAGGTATCACCTGAAAAAACCATAGGCCGCCCTATTAACTTTTATATCGATCTTGCCTTAATCACACAAGTCACTCAAATGCATACATACATACACAAAGACCGTGCCAATTTTATGAGTAAAACCCGGACTTAACCTTTGTCACTCACATTTTTAGGGTTCCGACAACTGTTGCTGCTACTGCTCTTGTTGTTGTCACTTCTTCTTTCCATAACCCTTCAAAACAACAGGTAGGAAGACATTAGCATACTGATACTTTTTAAATCGCATGTAACCTAACACCACCACCTACTATTGTTGGTGCAAGAATATACATACATCTGTGTGTAAGCATATTCGTGCAAATTTTAATAAGAACATGCACTCTTGTACAGTGAATCTTAAAACTGTTCCGCTGAATGGTCAGCGAAGAAAATACTATATAGAGTGTGTGTAGGTACATAAAATTACATAAAAGTATTACGCATTGTTGCAAAACATTGATGATGACAGGGAAAAAATGATATAGTATACCTGTGCATCAGGTCTGAATGGGTTGTAATAATGAGCCGGGTTTTTCTCCCTTCTAACCTCTCATCGCAATATCAATGTCAGTACCGGACTGACGGCATTCTTTAACGTGAAAACCAGAAGGATCATTGTGTTTAGGAAGTACTTGTTGTTTCTTAATTGTCTCTTGGTTATCCATTGCTAGTGGGAATGAATACGAGATCCCTCCAAGAATCTTCATCTTTTTGCCGTCAAATGAAAGGGTTATTGCTAAATTGATATACACACCAAGAACAAAATACAGAGATGTAATATGGTAATGAATATAAAATACACAATGTGGGTGTACGAATCTGTTGAAGATACGAATGCAATGAATGTTTGCAGAGTTTTTAGCAGATGTGCTATTCTCCTTTATGAAAACCAAGTTAAAATCAAGAGCATATAATTTTAACATCGTGTAGGCATAGGAGAATAATATGCCATGTCATGTGTATAGTAATAGTAGTGATGCTTTTCAGTTTGAGATCATGGACAACCCGTTCATTGAATTTACAACAACAGGCCAACAGCATTTCGATTTTACACGAATAAGATTATTTGCACAAAAAACATTAAGTTTATCTGCGCACATTCCTACACAAAGGATAATACGCGTGGTGTGAGTACATTTCATAGACTAAACTTGACTTGCTCACCCATGATATGTTTTTTCAAGAGAAGTGACTTGATGTCGAAGCGTTGTTCACAGCTTTACATATTCAACTCATCCACCATTATTGCTACGAGTGCCACACACTCACAGCAACATCGCGCCTTAATGATAATTCTTGATCTTGTTTTAATAGCGTTGGATTTGGATTTAACCCAGAGCTGCTACTGCTGTTGTTAACAGGAAATGTTCATGGCATATGTATAATGCATGCAAGATTAAGACACGATCATCATCATCATCACATTGAAGAAGAGTTAACATGGATGTAACTTTGAATTTAGTGCAGAAGCTGTTTGTAGTGTATGCAACGTGTGTGGACATGCATACAGACACATTGAACAGAATCAGAAAATTCAACTGTTGCTTCAACACATTGGTCGCAAAGAGTCATCGTTCCTTGTTCAGCGTTTCATAATGTTATGTAACATTGCATTGCAGCTAAAAACGCTTGCATTCGTATACAAAGAAGTTGAGAGATACAGACGTGTATGTTGAATAGCTAGAATGCTTAAAACATCAAGTTCAGCTTTAGGGAGAGAGTGATAATTTTGTACACGGTAACCTTTTTGCGTGCATGTATATGTACGATTTTAAGCTTGCGCTGGGTATAATGTATAATGGAGTGAAACAGTCGGTGTATACCTATTGTTTTTCATATATAGTGACTAATCTTAAGATCTTGCCTGTAAAATCAACCCTATGCTGTACTTAAACCGAATAATAATAATATGCTTATTACGCCAATTATGATGAATATTCTCTGCTTTGGTATACATATTATAGCCTGTAGAAATTGAATTAACCGATGTCTGCGTTTCTATAATTTAAATTGCTAAAACCGGAAAGGTGAGTTTGGAAGGATGCTGTTGTAAATGTGTAATGAACCCACATTTCCTTTGTCTTCTTCTGAACTAAAACAGACACAGCAGACTTCTACATATATTGCTACTCTCAGGATGCTCTTTTGGTCTCTCGGAAAGCTGAAACAATGAAGGAGGAGTTCGACCGTTCTTTTCACTAATTTTTAAAAGATATTATTTTTAAAATATGAACCCCTGACTCTTTCCCATACATACATGGCGTAATACAAATAAACAAAATTGTTCAATATTTGTTATTGTTTAATAGCAAAATAGTACGGACATGTGGACTGTAATTTGTGGATGAACTTGATCTCTTTTTTCAAGAACGTTGACAAAATGCTACCTGACGAGACGTCGCTGTCACGCTTCATAACAGATAATTATTTACTGCATACCTACATGGGTAGGTACACATGTAACCCTTTAAAAGTCAATATGATTATATAATAATAATGTACATACAAATGTATATGAATTATTTAACTTACAAGGTCATACTTACTGCTGTAATGAAGCATGTTACACACGTTACACGGGATAGAGCACAATGCAATTTTCGTTAAGAAGCAAGGCTGTGTGGCTGCAAGTGACGAGTAACACTGGCAAAGTTTTTTTGTGCAGTTAAATACATATTATCTAACTTCCTCGACGAACTGGTAGCTTGAACCCTTAGTTATATTAGCAACTTTGAATAGTCCCTTAAAGTCAAACGAGCAGATATTCCACTTCATTGCTGATTCTTCGTTTTTCCACTTCACCTATAATTTTCTAGTCTATCATGAAGTTTTGCTCAAAATGACAAAAAGTAATATGCTGTGCTGTTAGATGGAAGGACTTTAGAAGGGACGCTCAGACAGGCGTCCCAATTTTCTTACACATTATGTACATTTGATGACATTGTCATGTGCGGAAGGGACCAAGTCCTCATTACTTGAGTCTTGTTACAGCAAAAAACGCTTGATTGAAAAAGTTGAGGAAAACTATTGGGGGTTGTTAAACGATGTTTGTTACCAGAATGGCGTTGTTATTCCTTTGGCTTACGTGCCAAATTGCTTTTGATATTGTGCTATGGACGAGGTAAACCAGCTTTTTGTGGTATTTTCTGCAAAATTAAGTAGTATACACAATGACCTTTACTTCCTCTAAAGCCTGTGCGAGCAAAGGCGACAATGAAGAAGTCCCCACTTTTATGAACTGTAAAGAGCTCATGGATATTTGCTAGTTTCCGTATACCACTAATCATTTCCCCACAAGTCCATAGTCCAACTTTTGGCTAAAAGGATGCCTTAAAACTTTTATGTAACTTTTGTCAGTAAGTGTGTTAGTCTGTAGAGTGCATTGAAGAAATGCAGTTATCAATCTACCGGCTTCCTCGTGAAGACCTAGTGCAAATTTTGTGCTTTAAAAAATCAGACCAGTACATCCGGGTAAATGAGCTGATTAAATCATTCATTTATAACTGCAGTTTTGATTAGTGTTCGAAATTTTTAAAAAATGAAGTAAAACTTTCTCTTTTAAAACCTACCAATTTCCATTACCTGTGAAAGTACATATGTCTGGCTACAAAATGCCTGTGAAATTCCGCTCCAGATCTGGGGATCCTAGATCCCAAAATGATACTCCTTCTCCCAGCATATTCTCACTTGGAACTGTGTTTAAAAAGTTAATTTCCTTGATTCTCGTCTTATTTGCTTTCGTTTTGTATTGTGGATTGGCACCTATATTTGCAGTAGTTATGATCCCCATGTACATTTACAGGGGCTTTGCTATTGTCATGCAGAAAGTTTTTCATCCAGACTGGGTATGCATAATGAACAGTAGAGATGCACTAGTGGGTTTGGATGATACAACAAAGAGATGTGAATGCATGATCGTTGCATCAATCGTATTTCGTGGTGTGCCTGATATGCAAAGAGTTCTCGATCACTTTCAAAAGAATGTAATGGAAGCGAACAATTCACAAGAGTACAGGAAAATGACATATTATTATGAAAACTGGATGGGATTCCCGTTTTGGAAGAGAGAGCCGAACTTTAAACTGGAAGAGCATCTTCGGCTATTCGATTATGACGTAAATGTCAAAAAGGTAGTGGACAGGAATGGGAAGGAGGAGGACTGCGTAACGGAAGACGATCTTATGCGCTGTTTGGGGGGAATCGAGAAGCTACCATTCGGCAAGGAACAATCTCCGTGGGAAATTCTCGTTCTTCCCAATTACATACCCAGGGAAGGAGATTTACACAGACCGTATTATGTTCCTGAGATGACGGTTCCGAAAACGGAAGGAAGCGCCGATGAGGACGAAAAATATTTTACACTCGTCTACCGTGTGGTAGGTTTTATATTTTTTATGATATGAAAAAAAAGAAGTTAAATAGTTAAATGGACTTTCTTTCTTTTGTAGCATCACGCCATTGGAGATGGCTTTTCGTTTATGAAAATGCTCATGTGTAACATTTGTGACGAGCCCGTAGAGTCCATCCCAAGAGCACCCACGAGAAATTTTAACGTGTTCATTAAAATCCTTAACAGCATTGCCATTCTCATATTTACACCTTATTACCATATGAAGCAATTTCTCCTGGATATTGACAGAAGCATTTGGCACTTGTCTTCCAATAAACTCACTAAACAGAGCCATTTCGTTTGTACGGAAAGAATCCCCATGGACAGCTTGAAGCAAGTTGGAAAAGCTTACGGAGTTCCACTTACTGGAGTGCTCCTTGCTGGTCTAGCGGGAGGAATACATAATTTCCTGAAGTTAACTGGAAAAGGTCATAAAATTCCAAAATGCATGCGTGCATTGAGCCCCATGCCATGGTCCAATCATCCCGCGTATACCCAGCAAGGAATGGTCAATCATTGGTATGAATATCTTTATTAAATATAAAACTTTATACAACTTTATTAAATATCGCAATGCCCTAAATCGGCTGAAATTGCATATGGATTAGATATTTGGCTAATGGAACATTTTGTCGGTTCTGGAAATTGTTTTGAAATTAGAAACAAATATTATTTTTGCAGGACTGTTGGGATTTTTACTATTCCTGTTGGAGATGACACACCACAAAAGCGACTGCGATCCAGTAAAAAGTCAGTAGGAAATCTTGTCAAATCTCCAATTTTGATAACAAATTTCCTCACTGTTCCACTATTGCTGTCCACACCCAACTTTCTTACCGACTTTTGGGGAACAAATTGGTAAATTTTTATTTCATCAGTAAATACCTTTCATCATTTGATGTTATTCAGTTGAAAGTTCTTATTTAAAAACAGGATGACAAGCATGATTCTTTCCAATTTCCCGGGACCGAAAAAGCCTGGAAAGAGCTTTGGAAAGTATATGCTGGACAATATAGTCACATTTGTTCCTCACATGAGAGGGTCCGCAGGTAAAAGTCAATCTTGTTCTTAAATGATATTTAAGGAATATGCAAGGGAGTGAGACGTTTAGATAAACTAATTTTGGTTGACGTGTTACGTCTTTCGTAACACATTTTGTTTGGATATTACGTAGGTTTGGGAGTTATGTTTCCAACAACCATGGGAAATGTCCGGTGCACTGTGTCGGTCGACACGGCTATTCTCAAAGATTACAGTGATGCTCAACTTTTAGTAGGCTTAATTGATGAAGAGTTTAGGATTCTCCGAACTCTTCATTCACCAAACGCTGAATATCGTGTGTAGGTGGATTTACGTGTGTTTGTTGTTACTCCAATTAATTCCTACCCACACATTTGGCGAAAGCTTGTGTATTTATATTTTTTGTACGTTTATAAATAGTTAGTTCATAATTTATTTATAGCTTTAATAAACGAAAAAGACTGCTGAAAATACTTCCGGATTTACTGTAGTCTGGGTCCAGCTCGTTTATTTTATCGCATATTTACACTTGCATTCATTTCAAAAACTGATGTGATACGATGAACCTAAATATAGACTCTTAATGCGCAGCCAAACTTTAGTCATTCTATCGGAAGTAACCCAATGCTTGATTTTCCTGTTCACTAGATTAGACCGTGTAAAAACTATTGACGTCCCTGAGCGAAGAGAATTAATTTATGATAGGACAGTACATTATCAAATGGGACATTCTGAGACAACGAACAATATTATTTAAAATAGTGGGCAGTGGGCATAGTCATTAAGATAATTCATTCATTAATTCTTGTCCACCATACTAAACTTTATAGCTACTATTTATTAAGATAAGACAGTTATCGTTAATTGTTTATTGTCAGTAGAGAGAAGGGAAGTGGACTGACTCTAAAGTAATTTATTTTGCAAGTTTTCACTTTGCATTCTCAAAGGGGGTTTAGCTCCGGAATTAGTTTTTAAGCATAAAATTCGTTCGCTTGTTAGACCAAAAAGTTTTGGATTTTGATGATGAATGATAAAATCCTGACGTTTTTTCTCTCTCTCCGATTTCCGGTTCGCCATTACAAACTTTGCAAACTACATACCTACCTATTAAGCAAATATTTTCTTCTGTTCCCGCTGTGACTTCGTAATCTTTATAAAATACCTTTGTCATTGAAAAACTAATGTGATTATTATTGCATTTTACAATTTAATAAAATGATCAGCAAAAGTCACTTCATTAGTGAAGGGAACAAGAACAAACTGTTCTGGATGAGGACTGCGTGACATGTGCAAAATCAAATTACTACAAATTAAATGGCGAACTCTGCAAAAACTGAAGCTGTCGGTCTCAAAGTACTTTTGACATTTTAGCATGCCATTTCCGTAACTGCTATATAGAGAGAACTCGCCAAAAGTAGGAATATTTTATGTACCTAATTGTACATATATGCACCTAATTAAATTTTGTCGTTTGCCTTCCTAGTTTTTATTTACATACTTATATTGTATGTATAATATTCTGCATTGTATCCAACCCTGTCATAGTATTGTACATATATATGCTTGAATTAAATACTCTAATTTTTGAACAAAATTTTACATTAAATCGTTATAAAATCTATTTGGAAATGAAGCTGATGGGGACAGTAACATATTTTGCGAAAAGTTTTGTGCATTGATCAAAGAGATGACAAAATGACAACACAAAATTGGACATTACAAGCCAACTTTTATTACATAACCATTTTGCACCTAAATTATATTTTTGGATCAATGCCATAAACAAACACATACATATGTGAGCCTACTTTTTGCAATTTATTAACATTGTGAGTATTATTAATAATAAGCAATTAAACACGTTTATCTTTACTCATTATAATATAATCTGTAGCAGTAATCCGAATAGGGACACTTGCCAGTTTGGCTTGAGTATGAATCATTATCCGAAAGTGAAATAAAGAATAAATAATTGTTTCTCCAATGACGTTTGTAAAACATTATATTTTGATTTCCTTGAAGTTGGAAATCCGTCGTTCATATCCTTTCGTAAAGTTGTCAGTTTTTCATATAAAATGGATTGGAAACGTACAATAAACGCTGTTACAATTCGCACCAGCTTTGTTTTACCACAGATTTATCATTATTTTGGTAGGAGCATATAGTTTACTAAAAATGGTAGAAGCTTTTGGGAGACACTAACAGTACATAAGGAACTTGTGGACGACCTGTAAAACCGAATCATTCTAACAAAGTACACGGTATATTCAGCCTCAAGTGTCTTCCTTCCTAAGCTCCCACCAAGGAACGAGAAAAGAAGGTATACACACACAGCAGCAGTAGTGCTGATAACTAGCCAGCGGTGTAAAAAGAAAATGAAGTGGTTATGTTATACTCCATATTATATCCATCATCTATTTTCTATTATATGACGACCACTTTCAAAGCTTTTCATTATTATTGCAGGTATTTTTGGGGTTCAGAGATAACGCATTCTTTTCCTAGTTGCCTACCACTAGCCAACAGCCAGAAACCGTCTTTCATTTCATCCTCTTTTTTCTTGCCCTGTCTTCCAACAAAAGCTTTAGAAGTCTTTATTTTCTTGTTGAGCTCCACACTCATAACATGTACTATTACCACAGAGTTTGTTTATAAAGCCATTTCTGAAAGGATGTCATTTACGGAGGAGCTGACGAAGAAAACTGGATGATCTATATGTATGCACATAATGTATACAGTGTACTGTACAAAAGAAAGTTCATTTTGACAAACTATCATCGTTATTATTATCATCGCCCCTACACTGTCAACTATGGACTACTATTATGCTACTGGCCTTTATGTATCCTCTCTTTAACCCAGTGGGTTATTTTTGTAGTTGGATAGTTGAATCCACAAGATTTTAGTTCGTTTTTTCATTGTTTGAGCTTGTTATGTTGTCGAAGAGTATATAAAATGGAGGAAGACAAAAAATAAAAGCCCTCCAGGCCCCGGATGGTTTACCTCACATTTCGCAAATAAAGATAAGCACAAGCTCTTTTTAATACAAAGTAGCCAATCTGTTAACTTAGGAATATGAATCCTTCTGTCAGTTTAGCGCGTGTACAAACTTTATTTTTTAACTGAGCGAAATATTTTTAAAAATATATATTTTGACATCAGAACAAAATTACTAATTTAAATGTGACTTTTAGGGATTTATCGACAGTGAATATAATTTTATGATTTTTATTACAGCCTTTGTTCAAAGTAGAACCTTTTTGTTGGTCCTTTCTTCTGTTGGGATTTTCGATAGTTGATTTTAAAGAGAGAAAAATCCTTTTTTTTTCAAATATGCGGTTTGTCATTCTAGGCTAAATTAAGGTTGTCTCCATTTTTTGTCTGATTCACAATATGCTTTTGAGTGAGCGTTGTGGTGCCTTTATCCTCCCAGTTGATTTAAGTTAAAAATGACGGATAGATCTTGTAACTCTAAAATAAGCCCTAAAGGCTGACCATTCCCGTTATTTTTATGAATCAACCTTAATGATCTCGTTAATTTACGAAGAAGAAAAAAAACGCGTGATCTGAACCAATTCAACGGGCTATGCTCACGTGAACAATAAAGCATACATAGGTATACATACATACATAAGCAGCAGATAATCAATATAATATTATTTTTAGCTTCTCGTCTCGATTGTGTTAATTGTCACACATTGCGTTGTTATTTAGAACCTATCTATCATGAGCAAAAATTACTAACCTTTATCCCTTTATCAAATTAATTTTTAGCTTCTCGTCTCGATTGTGTTAATTGTCACACATTGCGTTGTTATTTAGAACCTATCTATCATGAGCAAAAATTACTAACCTTTCTCCCTATATACGATTCAAGTCAAGTCAAAGTCCCTTAGTCCTTTATAAAAATGATGCTGCAGTGTGTTGTATACATGTACATTCATATATGTATATAAATACATTTTATGGCTATGTTAGTTTTTAGTGAACTTTGTACTAAAGATGTTTAATGGAACCTACCAAGAACTGTAACAAAATGATGGAAAAGCAAAGTATAGGTACGTGTCGTTAGTATCTGTTAACCACATAATAAGGAGATGATACAAAAGGGAATAAAGTTTCTATCTCTGGGCTAACTTGCGAACGTATCATTGTCGCCGTGAGTTCAAGTTTCCTTTTATTGTCCCTTAATACAACATTAACCACATAAAATCACTTGAGAAATAGATATGTATGTATTGTATAGCTACAAAAATTGCTTATAGCGTGGTCTCTAGTCTTTTAGGGAAGCCAGGCTAACGATGATGATCGGATGGCTCTTTCAAGTGTCATTGGTCGTGCATCAGATTGCGCTCAACTTTTATACACCTTGCCAATTCAATTGATTTTTTGATGCCTAGGAGCGAACTGATGATGATGTGATGACGATAGTTACGGTCTTGATGAGCTTCTAGTCAAATACACTCACTTGACAGTGTACCTCAATACTACACTTTCCACACTATTATGGCTCATATTCCACTCCCCAGTGCATGTCCTTTTTTGTCTACGGATAATATTTATTGTACATACTTAAGCTTTAGTTTAAGTTACAGCCGAGAGAAAAAAGGTGTCATAAGTAAGTAATGGATTGACCCGGCTAAAAGCTTTTCAATTCACTATCACAAAATTGAATTGTCCACTGGAAAATGTTCCTTTTTTTACATTCTACACAAAACTGGAAGCATATCTATTGAAAACACCTTATCCGTACTTATATTTGAGCTTAAAGTCCTCTGCCAATCAACTTGTATGGGCCTACTAAGCGTTTGAGTGAGCGACTTCCAGCAAGCAGGAGCAGTAAAGATAAGCGAAAAGTGATTTTTGGTCAAGATTGAGTTGACTGTTACACTTTTATGTAACTTTATAAAGCTGACCAATAATGCTACATGGTTGTCAGCAGTGGTGACATCATTATGATCTTCATCGCTAATTCACCCAACATCTACAATCATGACGCGGAGCGGCTTTGCCGACAGAATAATAACCTGACGACCATCGATGGAACCTATATAATATTGTAACTGCAAGCGGCTTTGGGTACATTTCCAGGTAACTACAAAGTGGAAATCATGGTGGTGCAGTTTGTGTGTGCGCGTTATAAAACGCATTATTACCTCTCTCCAGAGAAAAGCGTTGATGAGAAATGGTATTTTTCTCTCTATGAGGAAGTGTATATTCAACGAACCCTGTACACAATTTCACCTTGTGACTAAAACTTAAGTGGAACCTCATGTATTAATAATGTTTTTTCAACACAGACGAACGCATGTTTTCCACACAGTGTGTGTTGATATACGTAGGCGTCCGTCTTTTGAAGAAGAAATGTATGTATTGTTCCGGAGAAAGACTGCCGTATTCCATTGAAGGTTTTCTGTCAACTAAGAAAGCATTATTTTCCCTCATCTACCCTTTCATCTTTACCAGAGGAGAGGATGAGGAAGTAAAAAATGTACACGTATATAAATATATGCCGTGTAGGTGTATTATCTGAAGAAATAAGCTTGAAGATACAACCTTTAGACCACCATGTACTTTAGTATTGAGTTCATCTCTGCTTATTTGCTGTGTTTTACTTCCATTTCTTTCGGCTCCTCCTGATGATGTGATATTACTTGCCACTTTTCCTGATGGCTTTCACTGGTTCCTTGTCTATACAATTTCTCTATTAAGGGGACAAATGATATAAGGAGCACAGGGTTTCGCAGAGCTGTGGTTGTGCGAGTGACGTACGTGGTAGTACGGAAGACGATCTATATAGCCAGGTTATATTTTTTTCTAAATATATGGTATGAGCTATGCCGCTACACACAACACACAGACTCTTATGTTAGATAGGGCAGAACTATTAAGGAGTCTAGGGAATTCTGGTGTGTGCCCTCAGAGAAAATTGCACTCTGATCGACCATCATTTCCTATCCGAAAAGATCCATTTCATAAGGACGGAGAGGAAGAAGACGGGAGATCAGACGCCAGGCAAAAAGAAGTTCTTGTGCTGACTTTCAAGTACATTCATACTAATAATGCGCAGCCAAAAGGCCTTAAAACTTAAGAAAAAATAACACTATAAAACAACGTCGACCTACATGCATATACACATGTCACTTGGCATATATATTGCGAGATAATGTATTTTGTGTTCACCATAATGTTCTTCTTTCTCCTTGTTGTGTGTAAATATAGTAATATAGGTAATATATGTATGAACCGTTCAGTTTTTATTCCTCGAAAAGTATAAAATGAAGCAAAGCAAAAAAGGATCTCATTTCAACATTTTTGTCCTATCCAAATAGTTACAGGCACATATACATATTATCAATGGTGTCAGTGGCACATGCTTCATTTAATATAGGATTTTTCTGCTTCTGGTGACATGATGATGAACTTTGACTGTGTGCAGCAGTGTGCATTATCGCTGTATACTATAAGGTTTTGATGTCGATGCAGAACCATTGCTAGACAAGCTACACTCACAGTTTACATCAATGTATGATAAGAATTTGGAACGGAATCTATTATTTTGTGCCATCATTATCGAATGATAAAGCCATATATAGCGTAGTAAAGAGTAAACATCATCATTATCGTTATTTGTGAAGTTATCTGAAACGGGAATTTCATAATGTCTCAGCGCATTGTGTTTTGTTTTTGCACTAAATCAATATTGCTCTTTTCTTTTAAGACGTATAAAAGTTTGTAAAAAAGGCTATAGTACATTCGTTACTTTAAGAAATTCACGAATCTATAATACTGCGTGTATCTAAAACTGTCATTAAAAGTTGTTTTTGCAACGATTACGTCAAAGAGTTCATAGAAAAATAATTTTCATTACGTTGACTTACCTAATGATGGACGACTCGAGCTTAATTT